>JAMXBB010000009.1:11245727-11376620 GCA_024138015.1 Lumnitzera littorea | reverse complement strand
TTTTTTTTTTTTTAATTGATGGTGAAACCGCGATCAAACCACCGATTCTACAATTCCGGATAATAAAACTATCTAAAAATTATATAACCAACGATTTTACTGTTGCCTGTTGGTTCAAGAACCAGCCAGCTGGATTGGTTCCGGTTCTTTACCCAAGAGGCTGATTTCGGGCTGATTTGGATCTACCTAGATAGCACTTTTATATCCATGTTTTTCTTTCGGCTCAATTACACAGCTAATATTTTATACAATAATGTATTAACCTTCTAATTTAGGAGAGGAAGAAATCAAATCTAATCCATTTATTTGAAAAAAAAATATTTATATTATTAAATTATAATAATTTAAAAAAAATTTTGTTTGATATTACACATCTAATATTATATATATATATAATATAATATAATATAATATTATTTTGAGCAGGCGAATTATGGGCAGTACCCATGCCGTTAATAATTTCTTGGAAAGCGTGCAAATCATTGTATATTTATCCTTTTAGAAAAGATGCCATCTGATTTCAACTTACTCTATTAAAATACCTTATCTATTCTTTTTTTTTTTTTTTTAAATACGAGTTCATTTCCAATGAATTATTTTATAATATATTGATGTAAAGACATAAGATTTAAGATTTAAGAAAAAAGATTCAATAAATAATACATATTACGCATAAATATATAATATATTTAACTATTAATTATGTATAGATATTTAGCAATAAGAATAATAAAATTTTAAATAACTATTTATTATCCACCGTCAATTTATATTAAATTTGATTAATAATTACACTCTACATCTACTTTCCATGTCCAATTGAAAAGTTATCTCCACAACTACTGACCTTTACTGAAATCACAACCCCAATAATGGAGGTACCTACTTGGGGTGCATATGTAACCACTTGGGTAGCAACCTTGCTGATTCCTACTCTCTGACCGACTCCGGCACCGAAAACTCAATCTTCCACCGGCATATGTAAAAATAATGAAGAAAAATTATTTATGGTAGTTATATATATTTAAGATCCATAAAACGGGTTCAGATGTCCATTATTTATATATATATATACACACGTAATGTATAATAGTAATGAAGCTTTTTCATTTCTCCGACTATTTTTTCAAGGTTTTTTTTTTTTCCTCTAAGACTCCTAGAGTAATTATTTTTCCTTAAAGCAATAGTAGTTCGATAATTTTTTTTCCTTTTTAAGGCTCGGAAAGCTTTTGATAGGATTAAAATAAACCTATAATGTGTTTGATGTGTGTTAGTGGTTCCAAATATTGGAATGTGGGGGTAGATTTATGGTCTATAGAAGGATAAATGGCATATGAAAAATCACTTTGAGGTGCTGCGCTTAAAATGGCGTATCAACGGATCATAATTATCCAAATATTACCAAACAAAAATGGCATATGCAAAGTGGCAACTCTATCTATATAATTTAGCGAAGTCGAATTTATATAGTGTAGAGATTAAATTTAGATTCAATTTGAAAACTTAAAACTCAAGCTTATTTAAGTTTGATTAAACTTTAATTTTGAGTTCAAACTCAAAAAATATATTTGGCATATTCGAGTTGAGGTTGATTAGTCCAATTAAATTTAAATTTTTTACAAATTCTTTTTTAAATAACCTTATATCACATATGTTTTAAAAATTAAAAGTAACTTAAAAATTATAATAAGCACGATTTGACTTGTAGTCTAACAAGTTTAGTATTTTAGATCACTAGTTCAACTCAATTTGACATTCAAATAGTTTATGCTCAAGTTCGACTAGATTATTATTAAATTGAATTTAAATAAAATTCAAGTCAAATTCAAACAATTTATAAACCAATTTAATTTATTTACACTCCTATCTAGTCTATTTATACATATAATGGATAACGTCGGCTAAAACATTTTCATTTGGTCATCATGTTGCTGGAGTTAGACATCATACTCACGTGATGGTAAAAAAAAAAACAAAAAATCATTTAATACATAAATATCTTAGCAGAGATAAAGTTGTAAACAGTGGACACAACGCATAGGGCCATGGTGTCATCTTTTGATATGGTACAACATGCAATGATAAGAAAACATAGATTTGAATATGAAATATCACAATAATTTTAATATATAAAAATATAACCGATATCTTTATAAAAAAATATATATTTTTAATATATATTATAATTTTATTAATATTTATATAACTTTCATTGATCTATATAATATTTATATAATATATTAATACATTGAATCTCTTCCTCTCAACGACTCTTTCTTTTTTCCAACAAATGCGCAATAACTAAAGAGTGTGGATAATCATTGGAAAGCCCTCATAGTAAACAGCACCCACATTCACGATAAAAGTTTCAACTTTACGATAGTTATTGCTTTTGACTTTCCAAGCACTTCGAGATGCTACACACCGGTTACAATTGAAGGTTGAATTATACTGACACACTTCTTTTTATCAATTTGTTTAATCATTTGTAGGATCTAATAGTTGGTGGGACAGAAACCTTGGCAAGAATAGTGGAGTGGGCAATATCAGAGCTACTAAGGAAGCCAGACATCTTCAAAAAAGCTACCCAAGAACTTGATAGGGTTATTGGAAGAGAGAAATGGGTTCAGGAGAATGACATCAATAATTTACCTTATCAAGAGACAACGCGTTTACATCCCGTGGCACCATACTTAGCACCAACACTATCAAGGGAAGACTGCAAAATCAATGGCTATGACATACCTAAAGGAACTAGGGTTTTGGTAAATACATGGACAATAAGTCGAGACCCTAAGATTTGGGATAATCCTAATGAATTTTTCCCTGAAAGGTTTATTGGGAAAGATGTTGATGTCAAGGACAGGATTTTGAATTATTGCCATTTGGAGCTAGAAGGACGATGTGTCCTGGCTACAGTCTAGGGCTAAAAGTGATTCGATCAAAAGTTTGGTTAATCTTATTCATGGGTTCAATTGGAAATTGCCAGGGCATATAAATTTTTAAAATTTATTTAGTTTATTGCATAATCTTGTGTTATGATGTTGTTAAACCATGCCATTATTTTAGAGCATCTGCTACGATTTTTTCATTCTAACATTTTAAATGGTGGGTAACATAGTTATGTGTTCCCCAACAAGGCAAGAATTTTTTCACTTTGATCTTGAATCATGTGACCGTTGTGATTTTTGTGAATTGATATCATTCTCATATCATTTTTAAGGATGCTATGGCAACTTGGATGGAATTCATTTCAATCTTATCAATTCCTTGTTTATAAGCAATACATGTCTACAGTTGATTCCACCTCTAATTTATATCTCTTAAATTTAAACTATTAAATAAATTGTAAATTTACCGATGAATGATAAGATAGAAGGTTGGACTGAATGGCTAATGCTAACTATCTAAGATAAGCAAGAAGTAGCTTATTTTTATACATATTTAATCTAATTTACATCTTACACAAAAAACACTTTCAATGAATATGGTAAAAATAAGATAACAAAATATAAAGATAAGATAAAGATTGTTTTTATCTTTTGCGAAGTTCAATGTACCGTATTATAGCATTATTGTTGACTAATGATAATTGTGGGTCTTTTATAAATATTTTTACAACCTGTTTAGTTCGTTAAATAGAATAAAAGAAGAATGAAATTGCAATTACTAAGTAATACTAAGTAATAGAATAGAGGTGTAATAAGTGATGGGTAACTATTACAATATATAGTTGAGCATAATTGAATTGTTGTTTGGTTATTCACTTTGTAGAATTTAACAAGGAATAAGATATGAATAGAAAGAAAATACCTAAAACACCCTCATTTAAATGAATAATAAAATATAACAAAAATGAAATGAAATAAAACAAATAGAAAATACCTTTTTATCTTCTCTCTTGAGTTAGCATCCTAGAGCTGTGACCTTAATTTGATGAGACTTGGCCAATCAAAACCCTAACCAAGAAGGAATCAATGGAAGCCAACACAAAGATTGCCATGACAAAGTATCTCTCGAAGAAGTTAGGTGCGAAGTTTGAATCTTTATACTCTTTCTCCTTCAATTAGAATTTGCAATTTCGGGAAATATCAAATCCCCAATCAGAAGCGAAATCATTCGTTTGTATTGTAAGGTAGTAATCATTCTTTGTTACTCCTACATGTCGATTAGTAATGGAATCATTCATGGGATTTGTACAATCGAATAGCCGCTAATTTTTTTTTTTTTAAATATCAGCACAACATATAATTGTGAAATCAGGGGATGAACGCTATTGTTGCACGACAAGCTCTGAAATTTTATGTCCATGTCCATGTCCTCTTACCCAATAGATCATTTATATAGTATATGTTATAGATTAATTAAAAAAATGAAGAAACTATCTACTAATCCGATGTTTTCCTCTATTATTACGATGAAAAATGAATTGGTGAAACTGATATGTAATGCCCGATATTTATTTGCCTTGCACAGGCTACGAGGCGAATGACAAATCCAAAAAAGAGAAAAATGTAGTTGAAAGCTAAGTATTGTTTTCCAATAAGGACCCAATAACCCATCAGGAATTTTAAACCATTGTTCATGTTTACATTATCCAAAATTATAACTCCGATAAACACGTTACTAACTCAATTTTGGTTTTATTCCATAATGTGATTTCAAGAATAGCCAAACAAAGACATCACTAACTTCAAAACATTGTTCATACCAACCAATGTTTGGAGTAGAGTGTTATACAAATGCTGTTAATAGTCCTTATGCCCAAGGTTTTGTATGGTAAAGTCGTATTATTTTTATCCGGTGTATCCCATTGCACTATATTCTGTTGCATGATTATTTTTATTAGTTTTATTTATAATTAGGTTTAAGAGATTAATTTCAGTAATCATGATGAGGATGGCTTGTTATAAGATCTTGGATCCTCCTTGGATTGTTAGTTTTTATTTTCCCTTTTTTTTTTTCCTTGGCCCAAAGTTTTTATATTTCTTTATGGCTACAAAAAAGTATGTATAGAATTATTTTGCAAGGAGTTTCACACAGATAGATTTCCTTTCATCAGTCCAAGCTTAAAAGAGAAGTTATTCACCATGATACATGTATATAGTGTAAGAGTTGTATAATAAATGATATACGTACCATAAATGATAAGTCATTCATATAATGACTTTTTGAAATAGTTCGATGCAACTTAGTAATTTGTTTTACCCTTATTTCTTTTTTATAGCTGTACATTTTTTTAAAAAAAAAAAATTGGAGTTATCATTACTGATAATTTAGCTGATAAATATACAAAATTATATATTTATCTCTACCAAAATAGCTTATGTCATGTATTTGTGAAACAACAACCAAGACTTCGCTCTCAAGGCATAAAAATTGATATTTTTGTACCACAAGAAAAATTGATCAAGCCTATTGCATCTACAACTCTAATTATGGAAAAAAAAGTGAACCTCTAAGCAAGTAATCCAAAAGATGGTTGAATGTTTTAATATGTTTACTTAAGTCTAGTTGCATTATTTTTCAATGACATGGAGTATATCAATAAGTATTTAGATGTTTCGCGAAGTAGACGTTAGCGAGAGGCATTCCAAAACTGGGACCTGTCCTAAAACCATACCATCGATTTTAGATCAGGCACCGAAATCAGCCAAATGGTTCCTACCCATGAGTACCCGCTGGTTAGACGAGTTCATACACCTGGCCAGGTCTTAACGTGTACCAAATAAATAAATAAGTATATATATAAAACAAGTTACAATGCAACCATTACCAACAGATGTGAAACATCACGTCAAAGCTGTTAACTAGGTTATTATAGCCTACATGATGCAGAAAGCCGAGAGGGATAAGAACCATATTAAATGAAATGAATTGAAAGATATAAAAAGGAAAAATATAAAATAAATTATATATAAAAAGACTGGGATAGGTCACCGTTCCTTAAGCTCGCTGGTGAAGACGGAATTGCCCCGTGGACCGAACAGCTAGGGCCGATCTTGGGTCTACCTTTCTCGAACCAAGAATTGGAGAATCTGAAGCCGCCTTCAAGGCAGATACAAGTGCCCAGGTTTATTCGGAAGAGCCCCATCCCATAATTTATCACCCCATCTTAGGTTATGGTTTTGGTATTATTATGTTTGCTCATACTACTAGGAATAATAAGAATGGGTAATGGTGGTGTTTGTAGGCTTTGATTCATTTGTGTTGGTTGATCTTTTTAACTCCTAACTATGATTGTGACTCTTTTTAAGGGATCTTATTTGGTGAAATCGTGTAGAGACGATTTTATATGAAGTAGTAGTTATATATGTGGTAGGAAACATGCAAATTTTGATAACATTACTAAATTTACATATTTATACTACAATTTGTATGTTTGTACCACATTTATGACTGTAACTTTATATGCAGCAATTTGCCTAATACTTTACCCTCTTTTAAGCTCAGGGGATAGAGTATTGTCAGTTGTATCACATTAGTTCAGCAAATCATGACAATATATTTTCCTTAAAAAAAATTATGGAAGTCTTGTGACACACAAATGGTCCGTCCTTCTTCGCACAACATCCTATGTTGGATCATAACAAGTTTGACTCAACCATTTCTAATAGAAGAATTATGTAAACAAAATTTGGCATCAGTTGCACTAAATAATATCTTGAGCTATTCTTTTTGTTTATTTGTTTTTTTTTTTTTCCGATAAAGAGATTCATTAAAAAAACAGTAGTCCATAAGAAACAAGCATACAAAACTAGTAAGTCTGACTAGACATATTGTCTTGCCTTTACAACAAAACCACACTCTAGTCCATGCCAAATCCAAAACAACAAGATGAAAGATAAACAAAGGAAAGTCAAAAGACGAATCATAATTTGTAAAGTCAAGCGATAAGGAAATACAATACCTGATCATGGCTGAATTTGACCCATTTTGGTAACACCCTTATTCGACAAGGTCTATGGCAAGCAGATTGTCTGACTCAATAATAACATTTCTCCATCCATTATATTTTGCCACTCGAAGACCGTGGACTATTGCTCCCAGTTTAGCCTCTTTAGGTGTTACTCCACAAAGTTTCTTCCAAAATCCGTAAATTACTTTTCCCTCATGATTTTGACATACCGTCGCTATAGCAACTTGCCGTTCGCTCCATTCTATTGCTGCATCTATGTTAATTTTAATCCATCCCTGTGGTGGTTTTGTCTAAGAGTAACCTCGTAATGATGCCTTGTCTTCATGTTTCCTTCTCTTGCTTATTCCCCACCATTCATGAGCTTTCTTCCATATAATTTCTATCCATCCTTGATCACCTCTAACTAATTTGAATATATGCTCATTCTTTTCTCTTCATATTCCCCTTAGAGTATAAAGGAATAGTGTCACTTTCTGACATGATCTATTATACTAAGGAATTTTCTACGCATAGGCATTCCTCTAGATCCAATCGAAATGGCTTTCACAATAGGTATTAGATGGGACATCACGCCATCCTAATTGATTCCAAACTTGCTTAATCACTGGACATAATGCGAACACATGTTGTATGCTCTCTTCTTCACTTCTACGAAATACACATGTTTGGTCTACTATAACTCCTTTTTTTACTAAATTATCATTCGTTGGCAGTCCATTTTGCATAATGCGCCAGAGGAGATATTGAATACGTGGGATTGTTGGTATGTACCAAATCCAATCCGATTTCTCATCCTTCCTAAAATCCACTTCCTCTTAGTACAACAATTTGTACACTGACCTACACTGGACTTCCCCATTTCAATCATATGGCCAAACTGCATCATATTCTTCTTCATCTGCTGTCAGCATGTGAAGGTCTGGGTCAATGACTCCTAGCTTTGCTTCGATGGCATTATCAATTGGGAATCCAACCTTCGCTTCATCCCATCTTCATCGAGGGTAAAATCGTTTTACTATCTAACCAAACCATTTGTTGTCGAAGGGATTTGTATGTTCCTGAGCCATTTTTCTTGTGAAAGCCATGATTTCTCCGGTGATATTTTTCCTTTCATCAAGGTAATCCATAAAAGGTTATGAATATCCGATAGTCCACAATCTATCACAACCATAGAGAATTTGTATCCCCTACCAAGTATTATGATAAGGTAAAATAACTTATTAATTTATAAGAAATACTAAATAATTTACATAAATTGTTTCTGTACCGTTATACAATTTTTAATCAACTTTAACATTGCCAAACCTATCTCCGGTTTGTACTATGCTCTCAAGCTTATCCCAATACTTACTTACAAGAAACTTGCAAAAGAAACTATAAAGAAATGAGTAAACCACGACTCAATGAATTTGTTTTTCACAGCTACCGTTCAAGCGAGTTATCGAATAAACATTATTAGCACACATACAAGTTATTTATATACGAAATGAATACAAGTACGATGAATGCAAGTAACACATCCATAGGAGTTTGAAACTATAGAAGGTATAAAGTTATGTCATCTCCATATTGATTTTTCCTCCATACTTATCCGCACAAAGTACCTTACCTTAACTACATGAGGCTGCCTAAGGGTACAATTCTACCAAAAGTTACTCAATTATTACTTTAGTTCGAGAATCAATAATCAATATAAGTGGACCCCAACTAGGACCGCCTACCAAACATATTAAAAGCACCTCTGGCACGTAAAATGAGTTTATCTCGCTATCAACCAATATCTAAGGCTTTACGAGTACAAATATGCGAGTCCTCTCACAATCAATTAAAAATATTATGCTAGCTTTGCCTTAATAATAGAAATATTATTTATAAGCACTGCGAGCTCTTATAAAAATCATACAAAACATATTTAAGATTAAAAAAATGTTTTCAAAAAATACTTTTATAAAAAATTTGCAAAATTAGTACTCTCCATCTATATACTAATTAAATTATAGACATACAATAGATATAGCTAGTTATCTTAGTAGAATAGTTATATTTACTAGTATAAGAGAGTGATTACACGGATAATAGCATATAAAGTAATCAATCGTTCAATCAAACAATCAACTTCAACCAACAAGCAACATACAAATAACAAATGATAAGTAGATAGTAGATCATAAGAACTTTCTCACCTAGATTAATGCTCACTTTCCAGACCTCTGAGAAATTCTAAGACTCAATAATCGAATACCTAAAAAATAAGAAAGCTTATAAGTGTTTTGGAGAACTAGGTTTCCCTATTAACTAAATGTCTATTATTATTTGTCTAGTTTCCCACTATAATCTCAAGTATAGTGTAAACATAGTTTTACTTAAATAATTTACTTACTTTTCTCGATTATCTTAAATTTTTAATCGCGTACAAAATTTTCATTTTAGTTCGAATTCTTATGAACTTATAGTCTATTTTAATTGTTTTTGGACATACTTTTTCGTAATAGGGTTCGTTTTGGATATTATAACCTATAGTTTTGACTATGTTATAAAAATATCACAAACTTTATTATTTTGCTTAAATAGTCATACAATATCAAATTAAACTTTTCTTAATATAATTATGATTTAATAAGTATTTGTACCATATAATTTGTAATTTTCTTAATTTAAGCCTATTTTACTATAATTACTTATTTTTAAGATTTAAGTTTTATTAATTCAAAAATTCATACTTCATTTTTTTTCTAATTAATAATTAATTGTTTATTATTATTATTAATTACGAAAATTTACTTAATTTATATATATGTGATAACGTGGTAGCATGTGACACTACTCAATTTTCATAATTTTCTATTATTTTCCTATTTCTTGTATTTTATGGTATAAGTATATATATAAATACTTATTATTATCTTTTATTAAAATTTTTTAATTTACTTGTTTATTATATTTCTCCTAAAGTTACGGTATACATACATATTTATATATATATTTATTAAGTTACTTTATTTATTAAATTAATNATAGGTATTAGATGGGACATCACGCCATCCTAATTGATTCCAAACTTGCTTAATCACTGGACATAATGCGAACACATGTTGTATGCTCTCTTCTTCACTTCTACGAAATACACATGTTTGGTCTACTATAACTCCTTTTTTTACTAAATTATCATTCGTTGGCAGTCCATTTTGCATAATGCGCCAGAGGAGATATTGAATACGTGGGATTGTTGGTATGTACCAAATCCAATCCGATTTCTCATCCTTCCTAAAATCCACTTCCTCTTAGTACAACAATTTGTACACTGACCTACACTGGACTTCCCCATTTCAATCATATGGCCAAACTGCATCATATTCTTCTTCATCTGCTGTCAGCATGTGAAGGTCTGGGTCAATGACTCCTAGCTTTGCTTCGATGGCATTATCAATTGGGAATCCAATCTTCGCTTCATCCCATCTTCATCGAGGGTAAAATCGTTTTACTATCTAACCAAACCATTTGTTGTCGAAGGGATTTGTATGTTCCTGAGCCATTTTTCTTGTGAAAGCCATGATTTCTCCGGTGATATTTTTCCTTTCATCAAGGTAATCCATAAAAGGTTATGAATATCCGATAGTCCACAATCTATCAAAACCATAGAGAATTTGTATCCCCTACCAAGTATTATGATAAGGTAAAATAACTTATTAATTTATAAGAAATACTAAATAATTTACATAAATTGTTTCTGTACCGTTATACAATTTTTAATCAACTTTAACATTGCCAAACCTATCTCCGGTTTGTACTATGCTCTCAAGCTTATCCCAATACTTACTTACAAGAAACTTGCAAAAGAAACTATAAAGAAATGAGTAAACCACGACTCAATGAATTTGTTTTTCACAGCTACCGTTCAAGCGAGTTATCGAATAAACATTATTAGCACACATACAAGTTATTTATATACGAAATGAATACAAGTACGATGAATGCAAGTAACACATCCATAGGAGTTTGAAACTATAGAAGGTATAAAGTTATGTCATCTCCATATTGATTTTTCCTCCATACTTATCCGCACAAAGTACCTTACCTTAACTACATGAGGCTGCCTAAGGGTACAATTCTACCAAAAGTTACTCAATTATTACTTTAGTTCGAGAATCAATAATCAATATAAGTGGACCCCAACTAGGACCGCCTACCAAACATATTAAAAGCACCTCTGGCACGTAAAATGAGTTTATCTCGCTATCAACCAATATCTAAGGCTTTACGAGTACAAATATGCGAGTCCTCTCACAATCAATTAAAAATATTATGCTAGCTTTGCCTTAATAATAGAAATATTATTTATAAGCACTGCGAGCTCTTATAAAAATCATACAAAACATATTTAAGATTAAAAAAATGTTTTCAAAAAATACTTTTATAAAAAATTTGCAAAATTAGTACTCTCCATCTATATACTAATTAAATTATAGACATACAATAGATATAGCTAGTTATCTTAGTAGAATAGTTATATTTACTAGTATAAGAGAGTGATTACACGGATAATAGCATATAAAGTAATCAATCGTTCAATCAAACAATCAACTTCAACCAACAAGCAACATACAAATAACAAATGATAAGTAGATAGTAGATCATAAGAACTTTCTCACCTAGATTAATGCTCACTTTCCAGACCTCTGAGAAATTCTAAGACTCAATAATCGAATACCTAAAAAATAAGAAAGCTTATAAGTGTTTTGGAGAACTAGGTTTCCCTATTAACTAAATGTCTATTATTATTTGTCTAGTTTCCCACTATAATCTCAAGTATAGTGTAAACATAGTTTTACTTAAATAATTTACTTACTTTTCTCGATTATCTTAAATTTTTAATCGCGTACAAAATTTTCATTTTAGTTCGAATTCTTATGAACTTATAGTCTATTTTAATTGTTTTTGGACATACTTTTTCGTAATAGGGTTCGTTTTGGATATTATAACCTATAGTTTTGACTATGTTATAAAAATATCACAAACTTTATTATTTTGCTTAAATAGTCATACAATATCAAATTAAACTTTTCTTAATATAATTATGATTTAATAAGTATTTGTACCATATAATTTGTAATTTTCTTAATTTAAGCCTATTTTACTATAATTACTTATTTTTAAGATTTAAGTTTTATTAATTCAAAAATTCATACTTCATTATTTTTCTAATTAATTAATTAATTGTTTATTATTATTATTAATTACGAAAATTTACTTAATTTATATATATGTGATAACGTGGTAGCATGTGACACTACTCAATTTTCATAATTTTCTATTATTTTCCTATTTCTTGTATTTTATGGTATAAGTATATATATAAATACTTATTATTATATTTTATAAATTTTTCCAATTTACTTAATTATTATTCTTTTTCCTAATTTACGATACTCTTATATATATTTATTAACTTACTTTATTTATTAAATTAATATTATAGTATTTTATATATACTATTTACATATACTCGTATTTTTACATATACGTATTATTCATATACATACATTTATCCATATACTATACTTATGTATTAAATTATTCTAATCTTAATTATACATTATGTACAAGTAGAGTATACACATATGTATACCCTATATACATATGTGTATATATACGGTTGTATTGTATATATGTGTATATACTAAAATATAAAATATTATTAATAATATATATACATATTCACGTCAGCCCTTATACGTACATATATATATATAGAAAATTTTTATAAAATACAAATACTAAGTATAAATATACATACATATACCTACGTACACCTATATATATCATATAATATGAAATATTATGTACATTTATACATATATAACCTCACACCTACATATATATATATATATATACAAAAAATACGAAATATATACATATATACATAAATACGAAAATACATGATACTTGTGCATATATACGAAAATACATAATACATATATATATATATATCATATACTAAAATAAATAATAAGTATATACATTATATTCCCATTTATACATACATATAATTTCAAGAAACTACTACGTACACACATACACACACATATATATATAGCCATATGTATATAAGGAAATACACATATATATATTATATACACATACATGTACATACATTATATGATATACAATATACATATACATTTGTGCATACATACATGTAATACATAAAATAAAAATAAATAAATAACAAATACCTAATATACATGTACATACTATATGATATATATATATATGTATAAATAAAATACATAAACTTACCTGATTTCTTTAGTAAAATACTTGATTTAATTCTCCCTAAATTTTTCTTCTTTTCCTTCTTCTTCTTCTTAAGTATTTGCTTGTTTTTTTTTTTACTTGTTTTCTTATTTCGGTTTTGTGTGTGCGTAATTACTTTGTTTCTTTTTCTTTCTCTTTTTGTTTTCGTTTTTTAAGCTTCTAGGATCCAAATGTGTTGAGTATATGCAGGTGAAGGCGAGAAATAAGGACAAAAGCAATTTATAAAGTAAACCACTAAATCTGAGCATTAATTAAGACATGACCATGTAATCATAGCTTTTGGTTTCATGTACATAAATTGAACAGCTAGATGATGAAAGGAAAAGGAGAAAAAAAAAAACGTGGGTTACTGGAGGGAACACGTGGAAGGAAGGGAAAAAATAGAAGGAAGAAAAGAAAGAAAAGAAAAGAAAGAAAAAGGAAAATAAAAAAAATAATTATGTGTAATTTTTTCAAAAATAAAAATAATAAAAATAACATTTATAAATTAATTTTGAGATTTTATGAAAATTTATTAGTTTAATTGGTATCCGTTACGATTATAATATTTACAAGTTATTTTAACATTTTCGTTAGGATTTGTATACGATTACACGATTTAGTCGATAATTACAATCAATTACGATTATATTTATTCATTTTATAAGCTTAAAGTTATAGTTTTAGGATTTTTGCTAAGTTTAAATTTGATTTTGAGAATTTGGGCGTACTTTGGATTTAGGATTTTTGTACATGATTGAGCAAAATTTTAGAGTTTTTCTCATTCATTTTATGTTTGAGTTTAAAATTTTAATTAGTTTTAAATTTATTGATTTCGTCGAGTTAGAATAATTACCTATAATATTTAAATCGATTTGTTACTTAAAATGCTAAATTTGTAAAGTTTACATTTTCCCAAGAGATCCAATTCATTTTCCTCTCCCCTTAATAGGTACCTCATAGAAAATTTCTATACATCCATTCAAACTGCTGACAAACTTTAGTCAGGATAGGTATCATTTGAGAATAATTTTTTGCAACACTCTCAAGGGTAGTAGATACAAGAAGTTTTCTCATGAGCTACTAAGTAACTTCACCTTCTAACCAAAAGGTTTTCACCTTATTTTGTCAAGGAAAAAAGGGGAAATCTTTTACCCTTAATCGACCACCAAAGTTAATTGGGACCCCCAAGTACTTTCCTAATACCGTATCTGGCTTTATCCTAATGACACTACAAATTTGGTCCTTAAGGGGAAGCATCCACATTTTTTGAGAAAAGCATACATGATTTATTATACTTCACCTTTTGTCTTGAAATAATGCCAAATGTACTCATGACCTGATGCATAACTCTAGCATTATCCATTGTAGCCTCTCTAATTAGTACCAGGTCATCCACAAAAAACATATGCAATATCATAGTATTGGTACCTTTGATCTTAATCGATTTCCAAGTCCTAACCTTTACTAATTATTTGATGCTTCAGCTAAGAATTTCCATTTCAATGATAAAAAGATATAGAGACATTGGATCTCTTTGCCTCACCCATTTGCTCGACTGAAACCCCTTCAATGTTGAGACATTCTAAAACACTTGGAAATAACTTATGGCTAAACATGACCCTATTAGCTTTATCCATTTTCTTAGGAAATTGAAACATTTCATAGCATATTGAATAAAGTCTAACTCCAAGTGATCATACACTTTGTCTAGTTGATCTTTATCCAATATGCTATGAATGCATTCTTAAATCTAGTGTATGCATTCTTAAAGTCTAACTCCAAGTGATCACCCTTTCTCCCTTCTTAAATTTCAGTGAATGCAAAAGTTCTTGAAAAACGAGAACATTGTCTTTAGTTGATCTTCCTAGCACAAAGCTCGCTGGTTTAAGATTGATAAGGTTTTGTAGATGTAGCCTAATGCGATTTAAGATAACCTTTCCTACAGTTTTATAAATGGTTGTACATAAGCTAATAGGGCAAAAATCACATAAGCAATTTGCACCATCCTTTTATTAGGATTAACACTATTACGACATCTTCAATAGGAGGGAATGACAATACCATTCCCTGCTTATTCCTTAGACACCCATTCCTTTGTTTAGTAGTTTTCAGGCCATAGAATCAAGTTTCCATAGAATGCTATTGTGCATGATATTTTATAATCAAGACTCCTTATTGGGAGTGGAGAATCCGTATTCCTTAAACCATAATATGATTTTTTTCCATAATTGCCCTCATTACAACTCATATATTACAATAACTATCCTCTATATAATCAACAATCAAATCTCCATACTCCTCAACACACTCACTGTACAGATGGATCTAGGGTTTCTTGTCAATCCACATTCACACCAATCGATGCAGTAACCTTTCTCCACAATAGATCGCTTGTCCGACATATACTCAAGCATCCCCTTAATCGACGTTGTCGTATTCCACATTAGCTATTGAATCGATCGATGAAGTCCTTCTCTACTGTCATCCCCAAGTAGTAACTCTTTCGTAGGAGTATGATAGATCTGAAGCTAATAGTTGTCGCCTTTGACGATCATGAACAAAAAGTAAGCACTGTAATTTTCTCTAAGGCTTTGATTTGGAAGCATAATGGGTTAAGGCTCCGGCTTTGAATTGGGGGATTATAATAGTCAAAGGTGGATGGGCGTTGTCAGTTAGGTGATTTTGATTGGGTTAGTCGACGATTACAGATTCTCCATGGTGAAGGCTTATTAAAAGGAGAAGGAAAGGGGTTTGATGGATGATGGAATATCAATCTTCTGTGTTTTAATTTATAACTTTTTTGTTTCTTTTTTAAATAAAAATTGAGGGGCATTTCGGGTATTTCATTTCTTATTCTATATGTATTTCCAGTTCCATTATTCTCAAGTAAACGGTACAATACTAATTCCATTATGTTTAAGTGAACATCGTAATAGTCATACGCATTCTATTACACATATATTCCATTCCTTATTTATTCCATTCAGTTAACTAAACATACCGTTAGAGTCTAGTTACTTCCTTTGGTACACTTTCCGTAGTCCAAATATCGGGAATACTTTAGAAAATCGATTCACCAACTGTTAGCCAATATGATTTATAAAATAGGAAATGTAAACCATCAACCCCCAAAGACTTCATGTTAGTTGTGCTCTACATGGCTTGTTTTAGCTTGTCCCTTGTCACTTCTTTGGATAGGTAAAGGATGTCATTTTAGGTAAAGAACTTCCAATTCGATAGTCAAGATAGGGCATGCGATCTTGCAAAGATCCTTTTCGTGTAGAATAACTTTGAAAAGAAATTTGTTGTTAATAGTTCCAAATCAGAATGGCTTGTAACCCAGTTGTTCGTATCATCAAAGAGACCAACAATTTTTCTTTTAGCTCTTCTCGCAAGGGTAGAGGCGTAGAAGAATTTTGCATTATGTCTTCCTTCTATGATTTTTAGTAATAATTTGTTAAGGCAATTTTTTTTCTTATGTAGCTATAATTAACATGTTATTGTAGATTTTTTTTTTTGAAATTTACAATATAAAATTAAGAAATTTGAAAAAAGTATAAATTTATAGTTCTCAATATTTGTTTCTATTATAGTCGTAAATATTTAACTTTTTTTTTATTTTAGTCTTTAATATTTCAAATGCTTATGAACAAGTTCACTGTTATTTTACCTTTAATTTTTCCACTAAAAATTATGCATGGCACCATCTTATTATCTATGTACTTAGCCTTAGGGGGGCTAGAATGGCCACCATGTGACATTAGGTCATGATGCTCTTCATTATAGTAAGATGCTCAATTCATTGGCTATGGCAACCGTGAGAGGCCAATCGCTTGCTACCTAAGCTAATTTTTTTTTCTTAAAAAAAAGAAGAAGGAAGTTACAAAACCCATCAAGTTACTTGATATTTTTTAAAAAAAAATTTCCTTTTTTTTTTAATTTAAGTAGTTAATAGCCACCCACTAAGAAAATTGCAACTCACATATTGACCATTGTTACTATCCCATGGTCTTAGGGATAGTCGGAAGTTGTTTTATTTTTTTATTATTATCTACTTTTTTTTGAAACTTTTTTTCTTATTAATATACTTGAAGAGGATATACTTATTATTATCTTGTTTTTTATTAATTTAACAATTTTTTTTAATTTTGCATTTTATATTAGTTCTTTTATTATTTTATTATATTATTTATTAAATAAAAATATGTGTTCCAATAAGATGGTGCAATATATAATTACTACCGGAAAAACTAATGACAAACAAATAGTGAACTTATTTGCAAAAGTTTGCAAATGTTGAAGAGTGAAATAGAAGAAAAAAATAAACGTTTAGGACTAAAATAAAAAATGTATCAAACATTGAGGACTAAATTTATACTTTTTTCAAGAAAATTACACAACAAATATTTAGGATCAAGTTAAGGTAAAACTATCAAAATTTTAAGTGATTAAAATAGAGAATTGAAATTATGTTAAATGGTTCTAAGTAGAGGATGACATAATGAATTCATATGCGACCAGTGGCGTTCATCTATGGTCATCTTCTTCCTTGCTCGTTTTATCTTATCCTTGTTCATCTTCCCTCTCTCATTTATGGCAATTTAAATTCTTCTTTTTCCACTTATTTTTAATCATTTTCATCCAAATAACAAACGGATTAATATTAAACTAATGAGACCCTATCAAATTTAGTAAGATCAATCTTAGAAATGTAATAGTTTTAGATAGATAAAGTTTAATGGGGGAAATTTAACTTAAGGTGAATTTGAGTATAAGCTTTGAATATAATTGTACGTTCCTCTTCCAGTTCATTGTTTTCAATATCATTTGCAAAATTTTGATTGTTTCATTAGGGGAAAGTTTTTACTTTCATGGGTTTCTAATTCTCTAAAAGACATCAGATAATTACGTCACCTTGTGATTCATTGGATCAAGACATCCTCTTTTCGAAGGTTAGCAATTCCTGTTATTAAGTTGTGTTTGTGTTTCTATTTCATTTCAAATTCTTGTTTATACTAAAAATACATGAAATGAATAAAGATGACGTATAATTAAATTACAATGTAGTCGTGTTATAACGGTATCATGATTGTGTATCATATTTTTTCTTTGTAATCTCACCTAAAACCGTATTGTGTCTTGTATTATTGTCGAGCCTGAATTTTTTTATTTTCATTATTTTCCTTAATCCAACCTATGTTGAACCATCTACACATTCAATATAGACCCAGAGTTAAAGAAAATTGGTTCTTTTAATTTTGAAAACTTTTTGGAGTCACCAATCGATCGAGATCAAGAAAAGAGTTAAGTTATGACTAATTGGATGAATTGGCTATAACTACCTATTAGTTTTCAATAAAAATAATTTTTTGATAAAATGATTTTGAAACTAGTGATTTTAGATCTGAAAGCTATCTAATAAAACCTTGGTTAGTTATCACTTTAACTTTCTAAAACTAAGTTTATCTTTGAAAATGCTCTTCTAAAAAAAAAACTTATTCACAAGTAAATAAATAAATAAAATTACATCTATTTGCAAACAATAAGAAATTGAAATATCATTTACAAAAGTGGGAAAAAAATTTTTTACATGTTTTAAGTTGCCTTGTAATCGCGTACCAGTACCTAAGCACTCGCTCTTCTAGATTAAATTTTCGTACTTCATTCGTAAAATATTAGTATATTGGACTCTTTTAATTTTGAAAATATCTAAGTTTACGTTTCCTTAATCATTTTGGTTTTATTTAAAGAAATTCTAAGAAAAAGGTCTTAATTTTAGTGTTTTATTTGGAGAAAATTCTAAGAGAAGCCCTATTTTTTAAAAAGTTTCATTTATTTTTATTTATTTGAAAAAAGATTTTTCCAAGTGATAAAATATGTTTTATTTTATTTTATTTTTTTATTTCTTTTTATTTTTATCAAAACATATTCTTTTTATTTCTTAAAAAAAATTAAATGATAAAGTATTTTTATTGTTATAACTAAAAAAGAATAAAAGGAAAAGGAAAAATGTTAAAACGTGGGTAGAGGAAAACATTAAAAAAACTTTCTTTCCTTTTTCTATTTTTTTGTTTATTAATTATTTTTTATTTCTTTTAATAATTTAAAAAAAAAAAAACAAAACAAAGAAGGAAGGAAAGAGGACCGAACCTACTCTTGGGCTGGAGTTCACAAGTTGGAGCAAAGGGTCGGGATCAAGTTGTTTAGCTCGTTACATACACAACACATGATGAGCTAAGTAAGAAGGAGTGGATGCAATGGCGATGGAGGAGGTCGCTTAGGGTAGGTATAGCCACCAAGACAAACGGGAAACACCAATTTTTGTGAGTGTTTTATTTGAGATAAGGGGGGCCAGAGAGAGTGCCTTAGTCCCATGGTAGAAGTTTGGTGGTAGTGGTAGTTGTCGACTTTAGTAGCTTAAGGGGTTACTAAGTTACATTCAGAGGCTGGGTCATACATTTTGGGGCTGACACACTCAACCATGTGGTTGGTTTTGGTTGAGGATGAGCAGAAGTAGTGTTTTCAAAGGGTAACTAGTAGCGGTAAAACCCTAAGATAATGAATCTTAGCCTAGGGAACACGGTAGATTACGAAGGTGGTCAAGCTTCGAATAGCTCCAAATTCGCACAACATCTAGAGAGAGAAAGCTATGGGTGGTAAAGAGATAGAGAGCTTGCGATTAAATGAAATGGAATGATGAGTGATGAAAGATGATACTAGAATAAGGATGCAGAGGTGCTGCTTATACTTGTTGAAGCTTAGGTTATGATGGAATGTCTCAAAAATACATTAATTCGAAAATCCCAAAAATATGGGTTTTTTTTTACAAACTCAATTCAAATTTTGATGAACTTACTTGATATAATTGGTACAATGTGATTCTTAAATATACTTTGTTGCTTAAAATACCCGTTAGAAGCTTTAAAAATTCTGCTTTAGCTTAAATTATGAAGATTCAACTTAGAGGAAAATTTATATATTTGAATTTTTTCTAATTTTCAAGCCTCATTTAAACCCCTTAAATCGATGTATTTGGACAATATCTTGGCATCAATGCAATGTATCCTAAGTGTACTTCATGATTTCACCATTAATTGGTAAAACCATAAGCTGATTTCATATACGAAAGAGATAGAAAAAGGGAAGCAAGAAGCTTGTTAACATGGCACTACACATATGCCATACCAGCCACATGGACGAGTACAAGTTCACCACATGTTAGTGTGTATAGATTGCTCCAATAGCTAATTGATACATGTCTCAAGGAAGTTAAAAAACAAAAATGCACTTTTGTGCATTGGCAAATTGGTACCCCTAACCTTTGTTTTAACTCCAATTGTAAGATTAAAGACTCAACCTATCGGCTAGTTAACTCATCCCTTACTATTTTTTGCAAATTTATAGTATAAAAGCTCTACTAACTTAGGCCAAATTGGAATCTTAAACTTAGTTTAGGCCCAAGCTAACCATAGACTAGCAAACGCAAGCAAAGCCCCATTCCTATTCTAATTTAATTATATTTCTAGATTATATATATATATATATATATATTATTCTTTTTCAATTTTCAACTTTTTTTTAATATTTTTTCCAATTTTTCATTTTTTTTTTGTATTTTCCTAATTTTTTTTTCTATTTTTTTAATTTTTCAACTAGGACCCTTTATCTTTATTATTAAAAAAATCCTAAAAATTATATAGTTATTATATCATATTAGCAATTACTAGCTCTATAGTTTCTAATTTTTTAAAAATTATTTACATTTTTATTGAATCATTTAATTAAATATAATCAATAAATTATTTTGTCAAATTAATTATTAATATATCAATAAGAATTTAACACATGTCTTCTAAATATATTCTTGGTACATTACTAACTCAATAAGGCCACAATAACTGTATATATGAATAAAAGGATTATGGAAAAAGCTCATCAGTCTACTTTTTCTAAAGCTTATCAATGGTACTTTAAAAACATTCCTAGTATAACCCTACTTTGTATCGTTTCCAAAAAAAGGAAAAGAAAAACCATTAGATATAAACACTATTTTGTGGATTTGAACTTGTTAAAACCAATATTGTTAAATCCGCGTTAATCCTTGTGATCTAGTCTGATTCAATCTTGATTCCACTTCCAATCAAAGTCGTTTTTTTTTTTTAATTTTTGACCATCTCATATGTTTGAGTCAATCACTTAGCCTAAGTTTGACAACACTAGTTAAAACTCATCACGTACTTTTGCATTTTGAAAAATCAAATGAGTATGCTTTAAACCAACTAATTCAATTAAACACTCGAAAACTCTAAACGTTAATGTTACGTTTAGTATGCAAGAATAGATCAAAATAGAATCGTCAATTCTAGGTTTTATTCTCATTCTCATTCTCATGTTAAGAAGTACATTTTGAAGTCAAAATTATGATTCCATGGAATCGCGATTCTATCGACGATTCGAATTGGAAAGAGAATCCCAATTCCATTCCATCCTAATTAATTGCGTTAACTTAAAATTACTTTTTTAACCTTCAAATAAATTATAATATAAAATAATTAAGGGCTTCTTGACAATTAACACTATTTGCTCATTTAGTGTCATTCCATTTCATTTCATGTTTCAAATATAAGAAATAATTTATTATTCTAACCCTCATTTCATTCAATTTCAAAGCATTCTTATATACCAAACATGAAATAAAGGTAATTTCTTTCTTAAAATTCTAGGATGAATTCAAAAGAAAACATTTAAACTTTACACACATTTAGAAGTTTTACACAAAAATCGTATAAAAAGAATGCTTGGGTTTTAAAAGAAGGTGAAAGGTTAGGTTTTAAAAGAATTAGTGAAATTAGGTTTGTTAAAAAGGGGTATTAAAGTGAAGAATTTCTTGCATAGAAGCTCTAACCTTTTTATGAGTAGTAAAGATTCAACTTTGAAGAATGGCATCAAGAGATGGAATTTGTGTTTTTGTTTTTTATTTTCTTTTTCTCCTCTAATTTTATTTTTTAAAATTAATTAATACAACTACTAAAATATATTTACAAAATAGAAGGTAAAATGCCATGTAAGCGTTCATATATGTTGTTATTCACACATTGTAGTCAAGTTAACAAAAAAGGTAGGACCGTGCTTATTTTAAGGAGATAAGTAGTAGCTTTTAAAAATAGAGTATTCGTACAATTTTAAAAGCTTTTGGGGGCGATCCATATAATTTAATCTAATAATAAATATACCACATTTTAAAACTTGTGCTTAATGTATAAACTTAAACTATGTTGAAAAAAAAAAACTATGGACTTAAACAACATATTTTGATAATGATAAACACTGGAAAGTGAACTAAAATATATATACAACTAGACTTAGATAATAGAGTGCACAAAATGTTAAACAACATTTTAAAAAAATATCAAGGGAACCTACTACTGAATTCCTCCTCTTGTAAATAGAGTTGTGTAAGTGGGTTAAGCGGACCAACCCACTACTCATTGACTCACTCGTTAACAGGGTTGGCCCTCTTTTGCTACTAAATATACGAACTAGCAATTTTGGCCCAACTTGCCCTGCTTTGGGTTATGGGTTAAGTGGGCTAACTCGCCCCGTAACTTTGCTCTCCCCAATAACAATAACTTAACTTATAATCCACTAGATTACTATAACTGTGGCTTTGTTTCTTCACTTCGTTAGCCTATCCCTTCTTTTTTATTTTTTTTCCTTTTTAACCATCCATTCTTTTTTATTTACATTTATTTCTTTAAACAATAGCTTCTCTTGAGTAGTGAAATGAAGACTGAAGACTAGCAACATGTAGTAGTGGTCTTCACTTTTACAATAAGAGGACTAGTTTTCACACCCATCAGAAGACGTATTAGTCCTCATTACTTAAGGAGTGAGTAGATGTAGAATAATTGTATGTAAGATTTCTTTACATAACAGTACGTTTAATAGGGAAAAACAATTGGTATTTGGTAAATCATCAAAACCTGTTCTAAACAAACATGGTACTCTTCTATACATAAGATGGATCCATCTATAAACCTTACTTTAATCTCCAAATAGAGATTGAGGAATCTTAGCCTTGTCCAAATGTAGATTTATAAACTTACAATATTATATATGTTCATAAAGTTAATGTATAAAGAACACTAATATTTGTATCTATGTATAAATAACAAGTATTCAAATTTATTCAAGAATATATTTTACTACTAACCAATGAAACAACTATTTGTTAATAAAAAATTAAGAACAACTTTTCTTAAGAAATCCACCCATACATAAGAGCAAATCATGTAGGCAATAATACTTAGTCATAAACGCTAAAAAACATCCTCTAGTGGTCAAAAACTCAATTGTTCTCTCTATTTTTTTTTAGAAAATTGCAAATAACCCTTTTAAACTTTAACTTAGATGCGGATTAACTACTTAAATTTTCAAAGTATGCTTTAAGACTCCTAAACTTTAATAAATTGGCAAACATAAAGGACATTTCCTATTTTTAGTTAGAAAAAATCACACTATTGTCAAAGTTTAAGAAGTTTTCAAATATATTTTGATAAGTTTAGAGGTATTTGTGTACAAAAATCAAAGTTTAGGAAAGTTATTTTTGACCTATGAGGGTTAATTGCTAATTTATCAATGTTTACAGAGTTTTAAAATATACTTTGAAAGTTTAAAGAATTAATCCATATCTAAGTAAATGTTTAGGGGAGTTATTTGCATTTCCCTCCTTTTTTTAATTCTCGTGGGTAAGCGATCCAACCAGCTTCACAATGAGTTAGCTTGCTTTAACTCGTAAGTTAAGTGGGACAAGTTAAAAAATACATGCATTTGAGTGGGTTAAAATTTTTTAGCTTAACCTACTTTTTTTTTTTTTTTTTTGCAAGTTAAATAGCCTAATTCATGCGACCTGCCCCACCTACATGGTTCCACTTGTAACAATAGATGACAACCTTATAAGAGAGTTTCTAACTTAGCCAAGAAAGCATCTAATTAAAGTTTAGAAGTAGTATAATTTATACGCAAAGAGTAATATTAAAATTTATTGAAAGAAACCATGCATGCTGTAGTTTGGTCTAGGTTACACTATGTTTAAATCAAGGGGAGGAATATAGAGGAGAGGAAAATTGAAAATTTTAAGAACATTTCCTTTATTTAAGAAATGAGAGGAAAGGGAGGGGAATGGATTTGAAATAGAAAACTTTTCATTACACCCATAAAAACTTTTCTCTCTAAATATGGATAGAATTGAAATGAATTGCTATAAAATTGCCATTATACCCTTATAGTAAAAGTATATTTTGAAATTATAGGGAAATAAACATTTTGATACAATAAAAAATCATATGGTTAATTTTCCCTCTACTTTATTTCCTTCCTTAACCAAATAAGGAAATTTATAAATTTTTCTGCACATTCTTTCCTCTCTAATTCATTCATTCCACTTCTTCCCCTTAATTCCTCCCCGCTTCCTAAATATAATGCTAGAGAGCATATAGGCTTTCTAGTAAATGGATCGTCTTTGTACTTCACGTATCAAACAGTTGCATTTCTTGTATGCTTTTTTTTTTTTTTTTAATGTTAGAGTCTAGTATTGACTCACATGCTTATGTATCCATTTTTTTTATATGCCCAGATACTGCCCATTTATTTGTGTGTCATCCTTAAACAATCCACATTCCTTTAAGATGGGCTTAGTTACTTATATAACTTAAAGTTTCTTTTTGGAAAATTTTGATTCTTTACAAATATTTCATTACAATGTTTTACGTAAAAAATGCAAAAGAAAAATATTTAGATTATATATATATATAATTTATAATTGGAATTTAGAACTTGTAAGTTGAAAAAACGTATTTAGAAAAGAACATAAAAACTTGTAGGTCTTGTGTAAAATATCAAGAGATGAGTGAATTGATATATTTTGTAAAAAAGGAAACTTTTTCAATTTAAAACCAAATCTCCTCTTAATAACTTAAATGGCGTGACAAGTAGTTAAAGATTAATTGTTTAACTTTAAGCACAAAAATAGCAATACAAGTAATAAAAGTTAGAAACTAAATAGAATAGAGAGAAAGAAAATTAGGTGATCAATTTATAAAGCTTTGGTCTTTTACCTACTGTTCTCTTCCAACTCTATTGTTGGGGACTCGGTTTTTCCTCACCGGTGTCGTTCCATTAGTTCAATCTTTTTACTAATAAAAAACCAACCAAAGATTACAAGAATATTCAATTGCTTCTCTATTCTATCTTACTAGCTATCCCTATACTATTCACAGGACTACAGAGAATTCTCTAACCTCACACTCACTCAATTACAATACCAATAATGTTTATAAGAAAGAATAAGATGATACAATCAATGATCTCTTTACAATATACGTATAAAAACAAGAACAATGAAATAAGAAATCTGTTTTCGCTTTGTTTCTGACTAAGTTTATAAAAGTGTTTATGAGAGAGCTTGTTAATTTCAGTTCTGATCTTGATAAATCTATATCAATCTTGTGCAACTTCAATTTAAATTGATAACCCTTATATGTAACAACTAGATGCTAATATTTCTCTAAAAGAATCATGATTCAAAAAAATTGGTCTTCTTGTTGGAGAATATCCCATGAAAATAAAAATTTGATCGTTTGACACATAGAGATGTAACTCTATTATTTGATGAACTGAGCTTGATATATCCTTTTGAATGTTGCATGATGAGCTTCTTGGTTTGAATTTGAAATCCGATATATTTGATATTTGGATGAATACAAATCTGAAGCTGATTTTGATATATCTCATTCAATCCTCATCCATTAATTTGAATATTGCTCCTTTTTGCTACGTCCATCTAGAAAGAATTCAACAGTTTTTTTTAATTAAAATAAGAATAAATACTTGATCATATCTGGTTACAAGATGCAAACATATCTTCTTGATCAATTCAAAACGCAAACTTATCATGATAGGTTTGTAGATATCCTCAATATACTTAATACTGAACCAAATAATTTTTTAACTACATTATCCACGATGACTTATAATTAAAGTTAAATTCCATTGAAACCTTCTCTCGAAAAACTTACAAGAATCTGTACTAAACTTTGAAATTTTCGAGCATGATTTTATCTAATAATTCCTCGTAACAAATTTGAATTATATTAGAACTTGATATACAATACTAATACAACAAATCCTTAATGTCCTTAATGTATTTAAAACTTAACTAACCTTACTAAAAATGTCATAATAACTTCTTTACAAAATAAATTGCTCAAATCTTAATTAAACATTCCACAAATCTGATTCTTGAGCATTCTTAGACTAATTTACCTTAAAATTCCCAAAGACTTAATCCAACTTAATAAAACGGAGTTGTGCACATTACGTAAATATGCCTAATAAAGTGGACCTAGGTCTTCTACACATTTATCCAACTTAACTTTTTACTTTTGCTAATATCCTTTCTAACTTACACTCTGACATACTTTCTAACTATCACTCATTATAAAGTATCCTGCACACTCATTATAAATGTTAAGTGTATTCTTCTTTTTTTTATCATAAAAACATATGAAGAGAAAACTCAACAAAACTAATTTGAATTTTATACTCTACTTTTAACGACAAATTAAATCATAATTGGCTAGTTGAAGAAAAATTGCAATGATTTACGTATGTCCTATATATTAAATAATGATTCTCCATCCTTCAAATTGGAAAATGTAATTGACTAGATTTGGCATAACTCGAATGGTTTGATCCTACATGTACATGGTAAGATAACCTGAATCATTGTACTTTTCTTGTTGTAAAGTAACACAACTCACGAAGATAAGAAGTGAATGAAATGAATGTATTGGTGATGTATTTATGGATGCGGAAGAAAGAAGAGGTAGAAGGAAGAAACGGAGATGAAAGTTGAAGATAAGATTCTAAAGTGGCACATTAATTGAATAATGTATGAGCTCTTGATTTATATACAGATGCCAAGAAGAAGAAGAAGAAAGCTAAACAAACTAACTAAAATCTAGCTAATAAATCCGTTATCCTTTGTTGCTGCTAACTAACTAACAGTAACTAATAATTAACTACTTTAACGCCTCCCTGCAAGATGGAGTATATGTTAATTACTCCCATCTTAGATAAAAGGAAATGAAACTGAATTGATGTGAGTCCTTTAGTAAACACATCTGCTAATTGTTGTTTAGTTAAAACATGAATAGGTAAAAGAACTCCTTCAAAGACTTTGTCTCGAACAAAATGAAGATCCATCTCTAAATGTTTAGTATGCTCATGGAATACTGGGTTCTTGGCAATGTGAATGGCTGACTGATTGTCATAAAAAAGTTGAACAAGTAACAAACAAGTAATATGAAACTCCTTAACCAAAGTGATAAGCCAAAGTACTTCGCATACAGTTGCTGCTAAGGCTCTATATTCTGATTTAACCAAGCTCCTTGCAATTGTCTGTTGTTTCTTGGACTTCCAGCCGATAAATGAGCTTCCTAAGAACATACAAAACCCTGTAGTAAACCGCCGTGAATCAGGACAACCACCCTAATCGCTATCACTATAGGCTCGAACAATAAGATCATTAGAGGAAGAAAATAAAATTCCTTGTCCTATTATTCCTTTCACATATCATAAAAGGTGCTCCAAAGCATGTTGATGTATTTGCCATGGATTAGCCATAAACTAAATTAAGATATTCACTGCATAAGTGATATCTGGTCAAGTAATACTCAAATACAATAGCTTTCCAATTATCTTGCGATATCGTAAAGAATCAACTAATTTGGAAGGATCATTTTAACAAAGCTTATGATTAACCATGATCGGTGTCAAGAGAGGCTTAAAACCAAGAAATCCTGTTTCTACCAATAAATCAAGGGTAAATTTTCTTTGTAACAACATTAAACCCTGTGTTGATCTAGCAAGCTTAAGTCCAATAAAGTACTTAAGTAAACCAAGATCCTTTATCTTGAACTGAGTATGCATGAAACCTTTAAAATGATCAATAAGCTCCAATTTCTTGCTTGCCACTGCAATATCATCCACGTATATAAGTACCACAAGTAAATCATCTCCTACTCCTTTGAAAAACAATGAATAATTACAATATGATTGTGTAAAACCATACGTTAGCAATGATTGTGTAAGTTTGACATTCCATTGTCTAGAAGCCTACTTTAAACCATAAAGTGACTTGATTAGTTTACAAGCAAATTGAGTACTAGAATCCGACTGTTAAGGAATTGATAACCTAGTAGGAATTTCTATGTATACTTCTTCATGAAGATCATCATTAAGAAAAGCGTTATGGACATCCGTCTAAGTATAAGTAGTTGCTAAGCAAAAGAACAAACAAACTGTAATGTGTTTAATTACCAAACTAAATGTCTCTGTATAATAAAACCCCTCCTTTTGGCTATATCCCTTGGCCACAAGACGAGCCTTATACTTATTTATAGACTCATTAGCTTTAGTTTTGATTTTATACACCTATTTACATCCAATAGTGTGTTTATTTAGTGGCAAAGGAACTATAACCTAAGTGTTATTAGCAGCTAAAGCTTCAAGTTCCTCATTCATTTCTTTGCACCAAAAGTCTATGTGGCTAGCTTCATCAAAAGAATTAGGCTGTCTTGTGTTAGACAATTGTACACTAGGTAACTAAAAAGATGAAGACAACATGTCATACGACATAACTTTGCTAATAGGATGATTCGTAGAACAAGTGGTTGATGCATCTTGAGTAGCAAGAACACCAACATGATAATTAGCAAGATGATTAGGTGTCTTTTGGACTCTAGTACTCTTCCTAACGGGTGCCATAGACTCTTCTCCAGTATTATCAGTTGTTGAACCAGTAGTAGAAGGATGTTCACTAGTATTAGACTCGGTCAAGTCAAGAAATAATGAAAAAATATGCTCTGCATAAGATAAACCTTCATCAGATGGCAAAGGCACTGATACTAAAGGTAAGTAAACATGAGCGTGTGAACTTAATTCGTATGGAAAAATATGTTCAATAAAATTAACATCTCTAGAAACCAAATATTTCTGAGTCACCAAATCAAACAACTTATAGCCTTTTACTCCAGTTGGATATCCAACAAAAGCATAAGGGTGTGTTATAGGATAGAACTTAGAACAATCCCTAGTAATGGTAGAGCCAAAACAAAGAGATCCAAAAACATGAAAATGAGAATATGTAGGCAAATAACCAAACAACATTTGAAAAAGAGACTTTCCTTCTAGAACATCAGTAGGCATGTGATTAACAATATATGTAGCTGTTAACACAGCATCCCCCTAAAAACAAAGTGGCAATGAAGACTGAAATAATAGAGCACATGTTTTTGCAATCAAATATTGATGTTTCCTCTCAATAACCCCATTTTATTGAGGTGTTTCAACACAAGAATTTTGATGAATAACAACATTAGAAGTATAAAATTGTGACAAAACAAATTCCTTTCCATTGTCACTATGAATGACTTTGATTGGAGCACTAAATTGAGTTTTCACCATTTTAAAGAGTGTTGGAACAATATCAGCAACATCATGTTTGGATCGCATTAAATACACCCAAGTAACTCTTGTAAAATCATCTACAATTGTAAGAAAGTATTTATGTCCATCTACGGTAGATGTGGCATAAGGACCCTAAATATCCATATGAATCAACTTAAAAGTAGCAGTAGTATTCTTAACATGTATAGGAAGTATTGATCTCTTCTGTTTTGCTAAAGGACATATCACACAATGTGCTCTGAAGCAAATACAATCCATTCTTGACTTTAGCTCATCCAATCATTCTCTTATTGGAACAATCTTAAATCAAAGACTCTTGGTAAAAAGAACATAACATCCATTGTCTTATATTAACTATGCTATGGAAACAAGATTATATTTGAATGAAGGAAGAAACAAAACTGCTTTAAGAACAAGTTATGAAGGTAAAACCACAATCCTAACATGAGTAACCTCTAACTGTTGTCCATTAGGCAATAAAACCAAATTATTTTCTAAGGACTCATATGTCTGAAAAAGACTTAATGAACCAATCATATAATCAGTAGCTATAGAATCTAAAATCTAATCAACTACATGATTTCATATATCATGAAAAACACATTGATCAATGCCTACCATATGACTCATTGAAGTGATTTCTTCTTTAGAATCCTACACAAAATTAGTAGAATAAGAAGCCGAAGAAATTGTTGTTGCATTATTAGAACTACATGCATAAAAAATATTCAACGTAGACAACAAATTGATAACTTGGTCCCATAAGATTGAGTCTTCTAAGATCAATATTCCAAGAAACAAAACCAGCATTGCCATAACCTTGTACCTGTACTTAATTAAAATGGTCATTTAAAGTAACATGATTGAGATTAGAAATTCACTACTTATGAAAACCATTATTTCTAAAATGTGGAGAAAACCTATCAACTTAAAACACTTATCTTTCAGATGTCCCTTCTCTTTATAGTAGCTATATATAACCTATTGCGAACTGTAACCAAGAATAGACAAGGTTAGTCGTTAAATGGGTCCAAGCTTATAAAAAGCTTGAAAAGGGTTAATGGGGCTAGGTATGAAAGGGTAAAAGCAAAGAATGAAATTAGTAAGCAAAACTCATGAACAGCTCCAAAGGATTTGATGCACCAATGGAACTTCTAAGAACTTACAGTACAATTCGACATGATGCACAAATTGATCCAATGAGATTACTTGCCACCTAAACTTGCTTAAGGTAAAGGATAAGAGTGATGCCGAGAGTAAACAAGCAAGGTTTATACAAGGAAGAAAGTGCTCGAGTGTATTGAAGGTAATTTGATCTATTACAGCCATAAGTACAAAGGTATTTATACCTGTAAGTTAGGGCAACTTACTTAAAAGGGAAAAGACAATAAGGGCATTTCTTAAAGAAGTAATGTACATGATCCAAAAAGGTAAAAATAAATATATAAAGAGAACAATCCTTGGTACTATAGATTGTACATACGATACTATACACGTGGTGATGCTGCATTGGCGAGGTTGTTAAGGGATGCAAACAAAAAGTACGGACAGGTTGGCTTGTTTAAGTAGGGATGACTTATTCAGTCTAGATTCTCTATCTCTTAGCTTCTCGATAAGGATGATCTCAAGTGATAAGTCGACTTGGCATCGGAGTGTAATCATCAACTCGGCATACCACAGAATAATAGGCGATCATACGGCACGGCATTAAAAGTGACTCAATAAGGAAGTACTCGGCCTTAGTAGGGATTAGTTGAAACATAAGGATTCGTCGTGCTAGCTCCTCTAGTCCTCGGTCTTGGCTGCAATTCAGGGGTCCCATAACTTAATTCACATCATTCCTTCCTGGTTATTTTGGATTTGGGATCAAATTTGAATGGTGTTCGCTCAGTTCACCATTAGGGTGATATGGACTGAAGTTAGCTATGTTGAAGGCGTCAGAAACCCCATAGTCCTCAAGTAATTCCAACTTGTAAGCATTGTCACTAATTTTTTGGAGGATTCTAAAAGGTCCTTCCGCTATTGCAGACAATTTGTTCTTTTTTTTGTTTGGGAACTGTTCCTTACTAAGGTATAGCCATACCAAGTCTCCTGGTTGAAATTGTTTGGCTAACCTACCCTTAGTCTTTTCTTGCATTCTTCTGGAAACTTGGTCGATGTGCCGAATGACCTTGTCATAGATCTGTTGAAGAGATTGTGCTTTGATTGAGGCGTTAAGGTCCTTTCACGCGGGTACTGGTATAGGGGTGTGGTTGAGGTGCAACTCGGAATTGAATCCATAGACTACCTCGAAGGGAGTTTACTTAATGGTGTTATGTACGATTCGGTTATAGGTGAACTCGACCATTGGCAGGCAAACGTTCCAATCAACCAAGTTCTTACTTACTGCAGCTTGGAGCAGTAACCCAAAAGTATGATTAACTACCTCTGTTTAGTTATCTGTTTAGGGGTAACATGAGGTACTGAAGAATAATTTGGCTCCCAGCCGATGTCATAAGGTTCTCTAAAAATGGCTGAAGAACTTTGGGTCTCTGTCAGAGACTACACTTCTCAGCATATCGTATATCCACACAATCTCCAGTAAGAAAAGAGAAACAATAGCTGAAGCATCATTAATTTTGGTATAGGACACGAAGTGTACCATCTTATGGAACTGATCCACGATAACTATTGCTGAATCTTTGCTTCGGGTAATCTATGACGGTCTGAGAATAAAGTCCATACTCAGTTCTATCTACAGCCTCGTCGGAATAGGTAGGGGCATTGCTTTCCCCTATTCGGCTCGGCACTTGGCCTTTTTGCATACAGCACAGCTTTCGACAGCTCGGTATACATCTCTTCTCATTCTCGGCCAAAAGAATCAGCCATTCAATAGTTCACAGGTTTTCCTTTCTCTAAAGTATTTAGAGAGTCCTCTACTGTGAGCTTCCCTATTTAATAATTCCCATAGGGAACAAGTCAGCACGCACAATCTCTCCCTTCGGAACAAATAGCCATCTTCAACATAATACTTGTCTATTGTCCTTCCATCTACATATCGCGAAATTATTTGTCCAAAGTGTGGATCCTCGGAGTATTGTTCTTTGATATTCACAAAACTAAACAACTTGGTCTACATTTCTGATAAGAGCGCATGCCTTCTCAAAAAAGCATCTATAACTATGTTGCTCTTTCTTTGCTTGTACTTTATCACAAAATTGAACTCTTCAAGGAATTCAACCTAACTCGCCTACCGCTTCAACAACTTGGTTTGACTTCGAAGGTACCTAAGTGATTTATGGTCAGTATATATGACAAATTCTCTCAACAGTAAGTAATGTTGCCACACTTGCATTGCTCAGATTAGTGCCAAAAGTTCTTTGTCATACACGGAGTAGTTCAGCTGCAGCCTTTGGAGCTTCTCATCGTGGAAGGCGATTAATCGGCCTTCCTGCATCAAGACAGTGCCTATTATAACACCCAATGCGTTGCATTCTAGCTAAAATTTTTTATCGAAGTTAGGTAGTACTAATATCGGGGTGGAGGTCAATCTTTCTTTTACATCACTCCTCTCCTTCCTTTTTCCCCACCAAAAGTCGGTGTTTTTCCTTATTAGCTCGATAAGTGGCGTATTGATGGTACTGAAATTCCTGATAAATCTTTTGTAAAACAAAGCCAATTCATAGAAACTTTTTACGTCGACATAAGTAATAGGAGTTAGCCACTCGATAATTGCTTTAATCTTCTCATCATTGACTCGCAAGCCTTCTCTACTGATTACGTACCCCAAGAATACCACTTTCTCCTAGTAGAAGCAACATTTCTTCAAATTGCTAAATAGTCTCTCAGTACGAGGATATCTAGGACTGCTTTAAGATGTTCACAGTGACTTGGCATGTCGATATTGTAGACCAGAATGTCGTCAAAGTGCACCACGACACAGTTTCCTAATGAGATGTCTTAGCACATGTTTCATAAGTCTTATGAAAGTGCTTGGGGCATTTGATAAGCCAAAGAGCATGACCATCCACTCAAAAAGTTTATGTCGAGTCTTGAATGCAGTCTTCAACTCGTCTCTTAACCTCATGTGGATTTGATGATAGCCAGACTTGAGATCAATCTTACTGAAAATCTTGGCTCTACTCAATTCATCTAGCATGTCTTCTAGCCTCAGGATCGAATACCTGTATTTAATCATGATTTTGTTCATAGCTTAGTTGTTAACATACATCCGCCAGGTTCTATCCTTCTTCAGTACTATAAGTGCAGGCATAGCACAAGGGCTAAGACTCTCTCTCACATAACCTCTCTCCAGTAACTCATTGACTTAACGTTGGAGTTTAGAGGCCTGCTCGGGATTCATTTGATAAGTTGGCTTATTCGGTAGTGCAGCGTCGGGTGCTAAGTGAATGCAGTGCTCTATGCCTCACGTTGGGGGCAACCCCTCAGGTAACTATTCTAGGAACAGGTCGATATAGTCATCTAGTAACTCCTTGATTTCCTAGGGAAGCTCACCCCGCTCCTTCATTTCTAATAGTCACTTGACTAATAATAGGGTCGGCTCGTCAACATTGATGGCCTCTCGAAGCTTGGCTCTACTCATCACCAGAGCTTTCTTCGATCCGCGAGGGAGTTTCCCTATAGCTTGTGAACTTCTCTCGGCGGCATCGAATTCAACGTAATCTTCCGATCATCTTTTTCAAACATATACACGTTCCTGTAGCCGTCATGTATAACTTTCCTGTCAAAGAACCACAACCTATCCAGCAATACGTGAGAAGCGTACATAGGTAGTACGTCGTAGAGCACTTGGTCAGAGTAATTCTTTATAGTGATCAGTAGCAGTATTTACCGAGTGACATGTAATGCTCATTTCTTACTCAACCAGTGCAACTTGTATAGCCTAAGAAGTGCAACAGTCGATAGCTTCAGTTTTGAAACAAGATTGGCCGATGTCACATTGGTACAACTTCCACTATCCACAATGAGAGTATACATCTGATCATTCGCCTTATAAGTGGTATGAAACAAATTCTCTCTTTGCTCCTCTTCTATTAAGGGTTCCACGGTCATAATGAACTGGACAACCATGAGTAGCTGATTTAAGTCCTTGGGAAATATGTCCTCCTTAATTAGTTCTTTCTCGGTAGGAACCTTCTCCTCCTCGGGTTCCTCATTCGTACTCTTTACTTCTAACTTTGGGATGTCTCCCTTAATGACCATCGTCCTTCGATTTAGGCACTAAAGCAACCATATGTCCGAACCTCCGACACTTGAAGTACTTGATCTGGTTGGTCTTCCTGCCAGACCCTTATCCTTTCTCTTATGTTCAAGTCTACACTACATCTTTAGGTTAGCCTTTTTGTTAAGCTCTAACATCAACTCTCCTGTTCAGCTCAATATTAAACTAAGCTTGGTGACTTGCCTGTCCTGATTGGCTAGTCGGCATTCTAGTCATTACTTGGCTCCTTCTTTGCCTCTCCTCTTATTGGGCAATCCTAACGGCTTCATCCATTGTGTCAAGTCGTTGGAGCTCTATAATGTCTCGGATGTCTCCTCTCAATTTAGTAATAAATCTTGAGACTGTTCGGGCTAGTGGTTCCTCCACTTCACATCTTATCATAAGCATTTGGAATTCTTAAACATACTCATCAATAGTTCGACCTCTTTGTCTTAGCTTTTAAAGCCGAGTGAAAGAATTTTGGAGATATGTTTTCGGTACGAATCTATTTCTGAGCACTCTCTTTATCTTGGGCTAGATGTTAATCTCTTAGTACCCTTCTCTTCTTCTTATGGCTTGAAAATTCTTCCACTACATGGCAGCATATTTGCAGAATTCAATAGCAGTAGTCCTTACTTTCTCATGATCCTTATATTGATAGTAATCAAATATACGCTCCATCTTCTCTTCCTAATCTAAATACTCGTCAGCATTCTTAGATCCATTGAAACTTGGAATCTGAAGCTTCACATAGTCGGATGCTTTGGGGACTCATACATACTCCTTTTCAAAATACTCTTCTTTCTCCTCATCAAGCTCTCTTAGGTCTATCTTTCGCCTTACTCGTCCGTTAACTCCTTCATCTCGAATTGGTTAAGCTAGGTTCTGACCTCTAACATGTTGAGTAGCTTGTGGAGTGTTTTGCGTAGTCTCAATAGGTCAGCAAGACAGGACATGAATAGCTTGAGTTAGATCCACCAAGAGATTAGTTACCTTTATCAAGTCTTTCGTCAGTGCTTTTGGGAGTTCCTTGAAATTGTCATTCATGGTAGACAACTCCACTGTCATCACCAGCACTAACATTCATACTTAGGTTTGTCATTTTTCCTTACAGATTCAAAATTTAAACAAATACTTCAAAAAGTAAACAACTAATAACACAACAGGAAAATGAACACAGTAACTTGCTCTATTTCTCACACGTAAAACAGAGTACAAAAGAACTTAAGAAGAACTAAGTATAGCTTACACAAAATCTCCGTTCTGATACCAAGATGTTGCGAACCGTAACTAAGAATAGATAAGGCCGATTACTGAATGGGTCCAAGCTTGCAGAAAGCTCAAAAAAGGTTAATGGGGATAAGTATGAAAAGGTGAAAGCAAAGAATGAAAACAGTAAGCAAAACCCACAAACAACTCTAGAGGATATGACATACTAATAGAACTTTCGAGGACTCACGGCACAATTTGATATGATGCAAGAATTGGTTAAATGAGGTTATTTGTTACCTAACCTTGCTTAAGGGAAAGAATAAGAGTGATGTCGAGAGTAAACAAGCAGTATTTACGTAAGGAAGAAAATACTCGAGTATATTGAAGGTAATCTGATTTATTACAGCTATAAGTACAAAGGTATTTATACTCGCAAGTTAGTGTAATTTGCCCAAAAGGGAAAAGACAATAAGGACATTTTCTATAGAAGCAATGTACATGATATCAAAGGGTAAAAATGAATATATAAGGAGAATAATTATTGGCGTTAGAGATTCTACGTACGATACTGTATACGCGGCGATGCTATATTGGTGAGGCTGCATTGGCGAGGTTGTTAGAGGATGCGGACAAAAAGTATGGACAGATGGGCTTATCCGAATAGGGATGGCTTGTAAGCCGTAAAGTTAAGCCAAATGACCGTAAGATTGAATTTAGTACACAAAATTGAGGACGATCGGTTAAAGGGTCCGATTAAACCTAAATTATAAACTATAGATAGAAATATTACTAAAAATGACCCCGTAAACTTGAATTTAAGAAAAGTAGTAATAAAATAAGAGACTATAAAATTTTCAAATTTTAAATATAATAATTATTAATTATCGAAAAGGCGAAAAGTGTAATTTAATAACTAATAAATTGCTAGAGATAGATTATATGTATACTAAAAATCATAGAATGACCTAAATAATAATTAGGAATGTTCATATGTACCCACATGTATTTATGTGTAAATAAAAATATGCAAAATTACTTAAACTAGCTAAAAACTTATTAAATAATTAAAGAAAATCATTAATTAATTAAGAAAAAAATCAGAGGAATAAGGAATAACTTGGATTAGGTCGTGGCAGGTCAGGAAGTGAAAAAGAAAAATTAACCAATAAAAAACAAGTAATACAAAAGACAAAATTGAAGAGATTTGAGCAATGTCTTGTCCAATTAAATACATAATAATTACTATAAAGCTTTGTAAATAGGAAGAAAAATTTCAGAACTCATTTAGACAGTTAGAAGTTAAAAAAAACTGAGAGCATCAAAATTAGAGAGGAAAATTAGGGTTTAGGAAATTATTGAGCAAATCTATACGGTAGAGGCTAGTGAACTAAACCTACACACCACCACTACTTAGGACTGAGCCACCACCACCACCCCACTCCAGACCCATCACCTAGACCGATCGACACACTTAGACCGATGTTGGAAACCTAAAAGCCATCGGATCGGGTGAGTCTCCCATCTGCTCCGATTTTGTACAATTTCTTAAAATTATTTATTTTGCCTAGAAAATTATAAAATTTATTATTTTAAGGTTTTATTGTATGTAGATGTAGAGAAAAATAATGATTAAGTTTAATCATGTCTGAAAATATAGGGTTTTTAAAAAATTAAGCAAAATCAAGCATAATTAGAATTAAAAATAAATAAGTTTAGGAGTGTAGTTTGGAACTCAAATTTTTTCTGTAGAATGCTTAAGTGATATAGAATAGTGCTATGAAGTTTTTTTTCTAAATTTGATTTTCAAAATTTTTAAGTAAATTTTTAGCCCTAAAATGATGGAAAAATTAGGTAATTTTGAGTTAATTAGGTGATTAAGTGATTAATTACTGATTTAGATGGTAATTAAATGTTTAAGAATGTTAATCTCTGATGTAGAAACCTAAACCTAGTCTTTAGAGTGTTAAGTGTAATTAATATAAGAATTATGTAGTAATGGTAGGAAATTAGGAATATGTGGAATTGGAAATTTAATAAATATAAAAAATTAGATTTATTTAGATAATATAATAATAAAAATCAGTATATAATAAATCTAAAACAAAATTTAATTTTAGGTAATTGTATGAAAAATATAAGATTTTCTCACTTTGAAAGTAAATCTGGTACCCTAATTAGGATTAGAGTATACTAAATAATTTAGAACACTAAATTAAGACTCAATACGATATTAGAATACTCGAGCTTAATGTGATTAATTTTGCATTACGATTCGAGCATATTTAGGTTTCATCGTAGTTAAAGACAATGTAGAATCAAAACTGGAATCTAATTTAGAAATTGAACCCCGAAATAAGGTAGAATGAATCATTAATAAATAATAGGTATACATAGAGAAATGAGTTAAATTATAACTTAGAATATGAATCATTAAAGTATAAGTACTAAAAAGACGTATTTGTATTATAGGAAACCTAGAGACGAACCGATTTGCAATTAAGTGATTGGGCGACTGAGAATTTCAAGTAAGTTGGGTTATTACTTACTGTATTGAAATACTATTTTATGGTACTCGAAGACTTAGGATTGTGTATGATTATGATTGTAAGTAGTTTATGCATGTGTTTGAGTATCTAAATTCGTATTGAAATTTGTAATGTGATTGATTTTGTGTTATGACCGAATTAGTGTGAAATTGTTTGAACACTCTAAATGGAATTTAATCTTATTCAACTTTAATGACCTAAATTTTCATGCATTACAACCCTTTAGGGGATCATTAGGATTCTCCAACCAAACACCAACACCTTCAATAAAAATAGCGCTAGATAGCAATTGGTCTTTGTCTCATCCTTAGCCAAACTAAGTGACAGGAGAAGAGGTCGCGGTAAGGATAAGGGCATTAGTTCGAAGGATAGTCTTAGGAGGAGCAGTGTTTCCATTGCACAAACCTAGGTTTGGTTGTAAATTGTTGCATAACATGAAAACTCCTCGATCCGGATTAGAGCGGGTGAAATTTCTCTGATTTCGCAACGAACTAAACTATATTATATAATGACACTTGCTTATTGCATTGCATGAAAATAATTGCTTGATAATCTTGTTTATGTTTGTATACATTCATGAGTCTCCAATTCAACTTACTGAGCTGTAGTTACTCATACCCGTATAGATCTTTTTGTAGGTCCTGATTTTTTAATACTTCAAGTATTATGCCATCCTACAACTATCCAGAGGTTAGTTCTTTTAAGCCTGAGGTGTGAGGATCAATTCGCCTAGTAATGGATGTATAGTTAGAGTCTCCCTTATAGCTTAAAAATGAAAGACTGATAGTTGTTATGTAAATTAGTGAACTGTTATGTTAATGTAGAATTTCCTAGAAAGTTCTGTAGAATGTACATATAATTATGTATGTTGACCTAAAATTCTTGATAATTACTATAACTTTAGCTAAACACTAAATTGAACTGTTTACTTCAAAGTGAGAAGTCGTTGACGCTTTGTGTAGATCATGTCTATGGTAGGTACTGTGAGGTCAGTTACTATCATAGAATGGTTTACACAGCGGGACTGTTACGACTTTGTGACTTCGGGGCATAACATAGCTTAGTCAGTTTGGATTCTCTATCTTTCGGCTTCTCGGTAAGGATGATGCTGAGTGATAGGTCAATTCGGTACTAAAGCGTAATGATTAACTCGGCATATTATAGAATAATGAGCGGTTATATGGCACGACATTAAAAGTAACTCGATAAGGAAGTACTCGGCCTCAACAGGGGTTGGTTAGAACATGAGAATTGGTCATGTCAGCCCCCTTTAGTCTTCGAGCTCAGCTGCGGGTTAGGAGTTTTGTAGCTTGATTCCCATTATAACCTCATTCCTATTCTGTAACTTAATATCACCAATACTCACCATAGCAGAAGATTCATTCAAAGACAAATCTTTAGCTCGATTAGCACGTTGAAACTTGTCTCAAATAACTAGATTATAGGCTTCATCTAGACTAAGAAAAGGCTTCAATACCAATATTTGTGATTTGAGTGTAGAAAATCTTTTGTTCAAGCTATTTAGAAATTTAAAAACACAATCTTTTGAAGCCATTTCCACCAATTTGTGAAAACATTTTTTATCACAAGAACTACAACAACAATGTAGTAGAGGCTTATAATTTCTCAATTCCTCCTAAATAATACTCAACTTAGTAAAATATTTATCTACACTACGTGATCCTTGAATTACATTACTCAACATGTGATGTAATTGACAAATTCGTGAATCATCAAGTTGAGAAAATCGTATCTTTGACTTATTCCAAATATCTTTGGTTGAATGCATGTAAAGTACTGTAGAAGCAATCGGAGTAGATATTGACCTTAGTAACCAAGCAACAATCAAGTTGTTGCAATGAATCTAAGCAAGATAAAGCTTATCTATTGTTGTAAGGAATGTGATGGTGCCATCAACGAATCCAACTTTGTTCTGAAGAGAGCTAGCAAAAATAACCTACTTGATCGCCTCTAAATAGAACTTTCGAGTTTTACAATTTATAAACCTATATCTTATCTTTAACTCTGTTCGGCAAGTAAGTATACCTATCGTTTTATAGTACGGATGAGTATAGGGTCATCTTCATTGGGAAAAATGGCTCAAACATCAGTACTTAATAATTTTCCTATTGTTTAGCAATCAAATTTACTAAGTTATTGGTTATTAAGACATCTAATTGTTAACTAAACTACACTAATTTACAAATTAAAACAATTGAAACAATGATTATGAGAACAATTGCAAAAATACACTTAACATGCAAACTTACTTCATCAATTAGCATCATCTTACCAAAATACCTTTCATCCTAATACTTGTTAACTGTGGGAAATTATAGTATACAAGTATTCTTCTCAAAACTACTTATGTTTAATCCTAATTGTGTCTATTGGAATCTCTTCCTAATTAACAGCCAACTAGGATTGCATTATCGTTGTGTTCATGTATCAATTCCCCTACAGATGCAGCAACTTTCCTAATAATATCTCTATTATCAGGAGTAAGTTATTCTAATGAATTAGATCTATTTAATAGAATTCTCTCTTGATATGTTCTATTGAAATATGTCCTAAGTCGATGTTGTGCACTATACCGTACTTAAATTTATTAAGTGCAATTCATCGGAATAAACAAACGTTAGGAAATTACTTTTTTAAACACTTGATCATGTTCATGATGTAGCAAGTCCTAACAGATTACTCACGCATGATGAAATAATACATATTAATAAAATGTAGCAATAACAAGAAATTAACAAAGAACAAGTAGAAGAGTGCAACCCTGTTTGAATTCCATTAGAGAAATCTGATAAACACACGAATAATGAATTCCCGTCGTCTCTCTTGAGTGATTCCGAGAAAGGTATAAGGTACAACATTTGGGAGAAATGATACAAATACAAAATTAGTACAAAGATGGTTAAAAAAATATATCTATTCTGTTTGCCCGTTGGTTTGTTCTTTTATATATATATATATATCTACCCCCTAAAAATTTGATATCTATCCAAAGAATCTTCTCGTCAAAAGACTCAAATTTATCCCTTTATGGCACCACTTGACGCTTCCTATGTATTGGTTCACGTGAAAAGGTTGAAATGAACAGTTGTGCTCCTTCCTATCACGTCTATGACTTGAGGCGTAATAGTTTGAAAAAGAATTGTTCTTCACTAATCACGACCGTTATTGAGGCTGTGAACTCCTCGTTGCATTATGAAATCTCATTGCGCCTATGACCATGGTCATGATCATCCTTTTGCTATTCAATCACAGCCGTGATGGATAAAGGGATTGACAAAACTTCCCTTGATAACCGCTATGATTGAGGTTTCTACACTTATTTCTTCTCTTTCATAACCGTGACTAACTTGAAAGTTGTTATTCTAATGTATATTTCCTCTCTTTACTTGTGATTTACCTGAAATCATTATTTTATTCAATTAAGTATCTAATCTATAGAATTAAATCATATTTATGATCAATTTTATGTTTAAATATGCTTTGAAAGTGTAAAGTAATTTACACTTATCACTACTCCAAGTATGGTAGTTTAGCCTGAACAAAACAAGTGTAAATGAAATAGAGTTTTGAGAATCAGTATGGTGAACATAATATGGAGAATTCACATCCTCTAATTGAGAAATACTCGTGATGAAAAATGGGCTCTGATACTATGTAGAGTAACACAGCTCACTAAGATAAGAAGTGAATGAAATGAACATGTTGGTGATGTATCTGTAGATGCGAAAGAAAAAAGAAGTAGAAGGAAGAAACAGAGATGAAAGTTGAAGATAAGATTGTAGAGTGATACATTCATTGAATAATGTATGAGCTCTTGATTTATATACAGATGCTAAAAAGAAGAAGAAAGCTAAACAAACAAACTAAAATCTAGCTAACTAAATATGTTATCCTTTGTTATTGCTAACTAACTAATAGTAAGCTAACTAACTAATAATTAACTACTCTAACACTTGCCATGATACAAAATCCTCATATTCTATCTCCCTATTAGTTGTTGTATATATCTCATTTTTATCTTTTTAAAAATGTTTTTTTATCAAAAATCCAAAAACCATAAATAAAGCACTAAAAAATCCTCTAAAAAAAAAAAAAGGAATCAAAATAAGGTGTTCATTAGATGTGAAATTGGAGTTTTGGATGGAAAGGGGTTAATTTTAATTATAAAGTGATTGTACAAATAATTGAATAGTCATGTGAACCATTAGCTTGGTCGAAACAGTGTGGACACAGCAAGAGAATCTGTGTTCGATCTTCGACTAAAGCGCTATTGCGCTTTCCAATTGCCTTTCTTTTCTCATGTGATTGCTTCTTCTTCATGTCTGAACACGGACATTGCCAGAGAAATGGACGGAGCTCGGACAACCGATTATTTTGAATCGCTCAAATTCTCTACATTTTTTTTTTTTTATCAAAATACACTTAAATCAACGAGCCAAATCATTTCCTGCTATTTCTATTTGATTTTAACCATTGGATTAACACTGCACGTGGATCGCCGGAGTTTAAAATTTGAAACTTCAGCGATTCTTTTCTCTAATTTATTTGTTCTCATATTTGAAAACAAATATCACGAATTAAGCAAAAAATGAATGGTTAAACTCAATCTAGTTTTATTCGAATGATTTTTCACCATTGGATTAAAGTTTTGCCACGGATCGGAGATTCAAATTTGAAACTCCATTGTTTTGGACGAGCGATTATCCTTCGGCTTCCACGGACGCTTATTTATAGTCGAACAACTCCTAGGAAAAGGAAAAGTAAAAGGAAAAGGATCATTCCAAAGATACCCCATCCATAAACCTTTAAAGCAGTGCCATTTCACCATGTAATCCCTTCATCGAAGCTTTCGACAATTTCGATCACTCCTTCGCAAGTCCAGTACCGACTCAAACCATCTTTACTCGCCATCAATCACACCCACGGACAGTAGAGAAACCCAAGGAGCTTCTGCAGATTGTAGAAGATGAAGAATCCAACCCGTGCCAGAGTTGACTTGCGGAAAAATCAAGTGAGTTTTCGATGTAGTCCTTTTTTCTAATAAATAAAAAACGTATTGCTTTATTTAATTTTCTTTTTATGTCGAAATTTTTTTTCGAAGCTTTTTGATTTTTTTTTTCATTAAACCTTTTAAAGAAAAGAGTTTCTTTTAAAATTGTTAGTCAAATAAAAAAAAAGACTTTCATTAAAAACTTTCCTTTTACTTTTTTTTTTTTAATAAAAGTCTTGTAACTTAAAAGAAATTTTTGTAAAAATAATAAAAGATATCCAACAAGAAAAAAAAGTAATTTTTTTAAAAAAGAAAATTTTTCTTAAAACAATTTCATTTTTTAAAGAATAAAAGATACTAATCAAGAATAAAAAAATCCCATAATTACATACAATTTGATCCCGAACAATGGATATATAAATACTTATGGTAGCCTAAATAACAAATTTTATTTATTTTCTTTTTCTTTTCCTAATCTTTGTCCTTTTTTTTTTCTTTTGAACTTAACTTTAAAAAACATATGTTTAAAATAAATAGTAGTAAAAATTTTTCCTTCTTGCACATTTTCTAGTTAGTCATTATTTTAACTTTTGTTATTTTAGAATCTTTCATTTTAGTAGCTTCTACAATTTCAAACAAAAGTCCTCAAACCTAAAATCTTTGTTTTCAAAACATCGGTATTTTTTTTATTTTTTTGATTTTGTCAATGGCAACTCCATTAAAAAAAAAATCTTTTTTTTTTTAATTTCCTTTGTTGAGATGTTAGGTAAGGACCTTTTCCAAGAAATTAAAAAGATTAAAATTTTTCAAAATAAGGGCTTGACAGTTACTTTTGTATAGAAAATGCAAAACAAATTACAATAAGTAACATCCTCTAATTGCATTAGTTAAAGGAAGCCAAATGCTACTAAAGTGTCTTTAAGATGGTAGATCTGACTTAGACTTAATTATAATAGGTTTTCCTTAACAGCACATCTTGAGTCACACAAAGTGAGCTTCAAGGCAAAGTTACATGGTTGTTATTAGAAAGTGTTCATCATAATTTTGGGGTATAAGTGCTGGTGGAGGAGAAGGGAATGAGAAGTTATTTGTCTTTCCATCATTGATGGAATGGGAGAAAAGAAATAAAAAGGGGGTTTTGTGATTTTAACAAACAAATAACAAGCTTTGGTATGTTGTAAGGTAGGTTTAAGTTGTTCGAACATTGGTTACCAATGTTAGTACTTTGCTCGTGAAGGTATCAATGTAAGTCCTGCATTTTACCTTTCATATAAATATATCTTTAGCACTCATTTGCTCTTATTACCTTACCACACTAACACTCGTACAATATACTCTCGCATTCTGTTATTATCTCTTAAATTCTTGATTGTACTTGCATCTTATTACTTGTTGACTTTCCCCATGACAGGTAAAGGTAACCAATACATATCTCTAACCAAATGATTACAATGATTCATGAGCTTTCAAAGACCCTTATGGTCAATAACCATATTTAAATGACCTTTCATTGACTTTGCTTCAAAATGCAATCATCCTAAACGAATTTACCACATTAATGAATTAAGTCAAGAGCCAAAGTTCCTTATCTAGCAATTGTATTTCTTAAGAATATGCTCTAAGCCGAAGATGATGATACCTAAACATTTTTAGCACTAACACCACTATACTGCAAACTCTCATCTTGACTTGTCATCAATGAAATTTTGCCTTGCTAAATTTACCACTCATCTCTCATTTATATATTTGTAATCTTTGAGTAATGGCTATTTAGCATATAATATTTTTAAAAATGACAGAAGTAGTAATTTTTGTAAGTAAAAATTCAATCATGTATAATATAGCAGCTTCAAACTTTAAACATAAAATTTGGTAAGTAAAAATTTGATTTGGATATAACATCTACCAATTTTAAACAACACTGATAAAATTAAAAACAAAAGAACACAAAATTTAAGAGAATGCTTCTATATTTTCTCTTTATGACAATATATCACTCTAATTAGTTATTACAACCAATGACCGAAAACATAAAACTGATGAATGTTTGGATCATCTCCATTTTCATTCACATTAATTTCCTCAATGTTAAAATTAATTGTTGGGATTGTCTAAACTCTTGAACTACCATATGATAATCATTGTAGCCCTTTTTTGTTTTTTGGGAATAAGTACAATGAGTAAGGGATTTGTACTTATAGCATCTATATGGAAGGATATTATTTACGCTAATTGGACTAAAAGGTCTTAACTTTTTCCTTACAATTTCAATAATTGATTATATAGGACAACATGTAAAAGAAAGAAATTAGGAAAACTAATAAAAGGAAAGATGGAAGAATTCGCTTACATGTTTGGTAATATTTAATTGAAGAGAAATGGATGGAAACAGAAGGAAATTGATAAAAATGGAATGAAGTGTAATTTTCACTTTTTGTTTGAAAATATAAAAATGAAACAGAAGGAAATAAGTAGAAAATTTGTACTTCATTCCTTTGGCTTATCTTAAAAAAAAAAACATGGAGGAAAAATGAGTTACTCCAGACAAATTACCGCTATATTCACAGTTATATGACTCTTATTTACTTGCGCTTATTTTTGCTTTGGAAAATTACACGAGAGAAATTAGCATTTTTGGGTAAGTTTACATAGGATATTAAAGTTTCAAAATATTTAAATAAGGGACCAATGTTTCAATAATTAGTTAAAATAGAGAATGCTGTTAAATAACCATTAACTTTAGTTGATGTGGTAGTCATCTACCATGTAGTACTCTTGTGGTTTTGACATGGCAGGCACATGTATGATTAAATAATAAAAAATTGAAAAATGGAGAAAAAGCATAAAAATTAATAAAAAAAAAAAGAAAATTTCCAAAATAAAGAAAAATCTAAAAATCAAAAGAATTAAATAAAATAAATAGTATAATTAAATATAATATATATATTGCTAATACCTAATTCTCGCTTAACGAGAGGCCCAATTCTGATGGAGGTATAAGAAGGGCCATTAGCTCCTAAAGGAACGATTCCCTCTCTTTCCTTCTGTGTATCCTAGCTTACTCAAGCACCTCGACCATTCTTGAACCCCGTGAGAAGCAACCTATTAAGCACTTACCCTAAGGACTTAGGCAAGCACCATGGTGAGCCTAATGCTAGAAGTCTCATTTAATACGTGAAGACTATACTAACAAGCCAACCAAGTTCAGAGTATAAAGAACCCTCTCTTGCTAGGTCCGAGTATTATAGGCAAAGATACCTCTAGCCTCATGAGCTCCCTAATACCTGGTTCGTCGCTCACAAAGTACTCATGCCGCTTGCTTACCTCTTCGCTCTCTCTTTTGTCTCTATTGTTAATGTTTCATTTAAGCTCATTAATTACTGCCTAACATTTGTGGTATGGTCAGCATACTTGACATGCCTCGAGAATGTTAAATTTGCAAATCATAAATGTTATTGTTAGCATAGTCATGGCCAACCAACTCCCAAAGCCACTCTATTAGTTCCATATGCATGTCCTTTGCTAGTTGTTGGTATCGATGAACCCTAGATCAATACGTATCAGGTAGTTGTATTCCCTTACACTATAAATAGCATAAGGGGGTCAATAGTTAAAAGAGATTCGAGACCTAATTCCCACATCTAACCTAATCCTTCTTCTCTCTACGTTTCAATGACCCCTTGAGCATTATTCTAAAGGGCCTTAGTGCTTGAACGCCCCTAATTTTTCCCTTCTTTTTACCATCCTCCTTGCTAATTTAAGCGTCGAAGGGCCTTCATAGACATATTCATAGGAGGCTTTTTATAGGTAATTAGGAGCAACAAGTTCATCAAGCCCAATCCTCATCAGAGTCATATATGTTATCACTTGAAGTTGGTAACATTTTAGTGCCTACTGTTTTAGGCCACTCCACACAAGATGGTTAAAAGTGAAAATAATAATCTACATGCTTCATAATTAAATGATGCCAATACGTCATATAGACAGTGGCAACATGTTGCCCCTACTACGATGTTCAGCAACACCCCAACCACCAGGAACTTAATCTTACAAGATTCAATAGCTTGGACTCCTTGTTCAATAGATGCTTAAAGAAAGCAAAAAAGACCTAAGAGTCCCATGTTGCCTGCATAAAGATGTTACAATAATAAAAAACACATCCTAGAAACAACCTAACAAGGAGGCAACTATCAACTCCTCTTCAGAACTAAGTAAAAACAATGAGCAATGACTTACATGCTTCCGTATTGATACAACCAGTTTTAGCATAACCAACAGGCCCTTGAGGACCTACGCAATAGGCTGAATCGCAATTGCAACAAAACGCACACGCAAGGTGAATGCACAACAACAAGTAGGATAGCTGACGACTTGTCCCCAAGGTTATCGCCATAAGCCTTCAAAGAAATGAACATCCAAGAACTAGACAAACATATTCCTTGAGCTTTTAATGTACAAGACCAAAAGAAACTGGCTTCATCTACTTGTGCATTACGCTCCACAACAACGAAGAGTCTATTCGTCCTATCAATCCTAAAAGAAATGTTGCTTACAAGTGCAAAATTACCACATCTTAACACTTAGACAACCACTTCGTCTACCTCCATACCATGATGAGCCCACATAACTTCATCGATGCCATCATGTGCAAGGCTTTCCCTAGTACGCTAGCGAAAGCTACTCTACTATGGTTTAACACCTTACCTGATGGTTCTATTACATCCTTTAACAACTGAGCGAGTAAGTTCCAATAATATTTCCTAAGTTTCAAGGTCTTAAGAAGGGATTCCTCCATACTCTACAACATTAAGTAGCATCTAAATGAAACCCTACAAGCAGACCTCAAATGCTTTAATCGCTCGAAGTTGCAAGTCTCTAAACTCGACACAAAAACGACCTTATAGGCCCTTATCATAGGGATAGACCCTATCGAAAGACTCTTTGATGTTATCTTGCCAAACAAGCCAAACTCCCTAGATGAGTTCATGTAGGTGGTTGAAAAATCTATAGCCCAAGAAGATGCCATCAAAGCGCAACTTGAGGTAGATAACAACATCTATAGGTTGGTAAAAGATCGGCTAAGGCCAAGGGAACTTAAACCATAGGTCCTAATGAAGGATAGGTAAGATAATCATAAACAAAAATTCCAAGATTACTCTTTGTATACACCCTTCAATAGACCCTTCAAGGAGATTATGTACGAAGTCAAGCAATAACTCCCTCGACCACCAAATATCAAAGAAACCCTTGAGGCAATTAACTTAGGCAAATACAACAACTATCATAAGATGCATAGCTACAACACTAATAAATGTCGTCACCTCAAAAATGTAGTTGAAGGCGTTGTTCATAAGAGTTGCATCCACCTCATAGCAAATGAAAGGAACTAAATACAATAGCTAACCCGGCATCATCAAGTAGAACAACAACAACAAAATCAATAAGTTGATGAAACTATCGATGATCAGAATTGTTGTAGAAGATGAGGACAAATAAACACAATATTTGGAGGCCCCAGCCCCATTGTAGACACTAATGCCCATGTTAGCCAGCATAAGATATACCTTGTCTAAGCTAAAAAGCCCAAGACAGATACTACTGTTAGCTTCACTATGAAGGTTGAGCATGGGATCAATTCTCCCTCCCTCATGACTCGACTGAAAATGTGAGTGTGTGAACTGATAAATGTATCAAGTCATGGAAGTAATATAAACAGTGAGTCAAGGTCGTATTTCACAGGGAGCTAGGTGCTAGGTGCTAGGTGCTAGGTGCTAAGTGCTAAATTATCTGAGTTTTTCCTTGAGCTAAGTTAGTAATAATTGAATTAAAAGTGAGTAAAAGCTAAATAACATGACAAAAACTAAACCAAATGTTCTAGCTACACTATGAGGGTCCCGGGTTTAGGAGATAAAGAGATCAAACTGGGATTCGTTAATTTATTCTCATTTGAATAGATAGGATGTCTTAAATCGATATTCGAAATTGACTACAAGGGATTTAACTAAACTCACTAGAACCCACCCACCTTCCGGAGTAACGGAATTCTAATTATAGCATAAATTCATCCATTAAAACAATTTATTTATAATTATCTAGTAAATAATAATTCACTCACATTGAATTCCTTATTCTAATTAGAAATATGGTTTGAGCATGTCCCATGACCCGAAACATACTTCCAATCTCATTAAGTGCGTGAGTTCATGAATTTAATTAAAACTCGCATATCTTTATAACGAGCTTTTTCACAAATTCAAATTATGTTCAATACAAGTTATCGAAACTCTTTCGGATATTCTACAACTCTATCTAACTAAAGAAAATAAGGCCACGTGCTAAACATTTAGATGATGAACACAATAAAAAAATACCTGAACATTCAATAACGACATCAGAATAATACACGAAACTTCAATTTATCGAATCTATCAATATAAAATCCAATTACATTAAGTATTAAATTATATCACGAAACCCAAATGAATCAAGATATATCTAAATTGAAATAATAAGGAAAAGAAAATATCTCGATTAGTATATTTAATCTTGAAATCTGATACAAAAATCGACATATTTTGATTTATTTGAAACTTAAGATGGTCCTCTAGCAAATTTGAACAAAATGATTTAGAGTCTTAAAATTAAATAATACATAATGAAATTAATAAGATGAAAATAACGTTTCTGTTCTCTAGTAAACTAAGTAAAAAAAAAATCGAAATCCCTAGGCTCCGGAGTTTTCGTCTTGTCCTGCGTCTACTTTTCTTCCGTTTCCCCTCTCTATTTTATTTTCGGATACTGCCTTTTATTTTCCCCACCGAATACTCTCCAACCCACATGACATGTGTCTACTAAGTTTTTGGATCATGGACCCGACTAAATGTTGTTGTATTTCCTTCTTTGCATCTCCTGATTATTCCCCTGTTCTTTCCACTAATGGGCTCTTCCATTGACCTCAGCCCACTACAGTAATGCCTCGCTGATACTTTTGCTTCCCAATGAAAAGGTTGATGCAAGGGTAAGCAACTAGAATGATAGTGGGCTTCCTATTTAATTCGAATCACTTAGCCTTTCCCAAAATAACTCAGTAGCACTTTCATTTGTTTCAGCTCAAGAAAAAGCCAGGAATTGCTGTTTTCATTTAAAGTCCACCGTTGGTTACTGTCACGTAGTGGAACTCGTAAGTTGCTGCTGGAATTGTCTGGTCTTGGTGGATCTCCTGTAGAACGCCAAGTGGGCACTACTTCTTGTAGCTGCTACTGGTTGCTGAAGTTCAGAGCTCTCGGCTGCTGCTGCATGGAAGCTTCTCGGCTAGTTAGAGCTCGGAGTTTGTTGTATGTTCTGTTTTCGACCTACTGCGGCTTCACAATTTAGGTGCTGCTGCTGATCGGCAAGGGTCTGTCTCGGATTGGTTGCTAGCGTTGGAGTTGTTCACGTGGAGGGCTGCTGGTGGGAAATTGAATGCCGTGTTGCTGTCACATATTGAAGAAGTATATCTTTCTCGTGTTCGTGAATTTAGTTGCTTGGTCTCGGGTTGGAATTACTGGACGTGATTCTGAAGTGGAGTCACGGCTATGATGAAGGGGTGGAAAAAAATAGATTTCGTCTTAGTCACTCTCTTGATCATAGCCGTGATGAATAAGTGGAAAAATAGCTTCCGTCTCGATCACTCCTTTGAGTACGGCCGCAATGGAAGAAGTGATGAGTACTAAACACTTAAATTCTTTTTATTACAATCGTAACGAGTCTCAGTTGATCTTCCTTTATCTTTAGTCTTTTATCACGGTCGTGAAAGCTCTAAATCTTGTCAATGTTGTTTGTCTTGCTCTTGGTTGCTCCATATATCAGCTATTAAACAAAACAAGAGAGAGTAATAAGCTGGTGGTGCAATTTGAAATAAGAACAATTTACTTTCCTCAAGGAATTGTAAAATAAAACCAAGAAAAGTTAAATAAATGACAGCTGCTCATGAATGTCAGTAGCTTGATCTTGGTTTTGGTTTCAACTTAGTTTTGGAGCATATGTGGAATTGTTCTGTATCAACTTGCTCTTTGATTGCTCGACTCTCAAAACTAATGATCATATAACACGTGCTAAGCTCAAACATTGCATGAAGGCTAGAATTATTGTTAAAATCTGTTCTTCATTTTGAAAGTTATTTTATAATTTGAACTCAAAACCAGTAAGACATATGGACCACTTAAGCTCGATTTATGATCCTTTAGTTGAGATTATTGGATAGTTGACCCAAAACATGTATTTATCAATTTTCGAGCATAGTTTGCAATAATTGTTAAAATACATATATGAATGTGTGCTATTTTGGTAGAGATAATTGTGTGATTCTACACATTAATCACCCTACAGTGATGCTCTCATAATAAATGTGGAGACTAGGCACTTCGACGTTACTAAAACTTTCGTGGATAGTGGTAGCTCAATTAACATACTATTTTATAATGTCTACAAGCAAATGAAAGACTAATTAAATGAACCCTACAACTATACAAACACAACCTCATAGGCTAGGGGGCACAAACCTGTACCAGCTAAGGTGATCATCACTCTCTTAGTGCGATAAGGCAATGATGACCACATCACTACATAGCCTGTCAATTTCATTGTCGTAGATCACTGGTCGACATACAATATTATATTTGGCCGACCAAGTATCACAAAATTTGATATGCTCATTAGCTAAAGATACTTGAAAGCAAAGTTCATGACGCTAATCGGAATCGGTAAAGCTCAAGGATATCAAAAGCTATCTAGATCCCTTTATCTTAAGGCTCAAAAAAGAGATAATGTCATTAACATAGAGTCTACCATTATATAATCCCTAATATCGAAGGGAGAGCCTATTGAGAAAATCGAGGAAATCAAGTTGACAAAAAATCCTAAGAATAACCACAAAAATCAGGGCAAAGCTACCTGACAATGAGAAAGACAAGCTCACTAATTTTCCCAAAGATAACACAAATGTATTCGCGTCCACTCTAGAGGATATGCTAGGGATAATCAACATCTCCAGAGCCACTCTCTACCTCAATGTAAATCCCACTATCCGACTAATTAAGCAAAAGAAGTGGTATTTCGCCCCAGAATGCTAAGCAGCAGTAAAGTAAGAAGTGCAAAAACTATTACAAGCTAAATTTATAAGGCAAGAGAAATACCTAACTTGGTTCATGAATACGATCCTTATGAAAAAAGCCAATGGAAAATAGCGAATGTGCTTCGATTATACTGACCTCAATAAAGCTTGCCCTAAAGATTGTTTTCCTCTCCCCATATTGACCAGTTTGTCCACTTAACATCAGGACATGCACTCCTCGGTTTCATTGATGCCTATTACGGATACGACTAGATCTGGATTTCATTACAAACTTTGGCACCTACTGCTATAATGTTATGCCCTTCAACTTGAAGGACGTTGGTGCCACATATTAAAGGCTAGTCACCATTTGGATAGGTCATGAGGACGAGGTCCACACTTCGTTTGTTACAAACCTACCGCTATAAGATCATGCTCTTTAGCTTGAAGGACGCTAGTACCACATATCAAAGGCTAATCACCATGGGATTTAAGCTACAAATTGACAGGAACATCTAAGTTTATGTAGACAATATGATTGTGAAGAGTATGGAGAGAAAAGGACATATCGAAGACCTCTAAGAAACATTTAACACACTTTGCCATTACAAAATGAAACTTAATCCCCTAAAATGGGTCTTTGGGGTTACATTAGGAAAATTCCTTGGCTTTATGGTAATGAAACGATGAATTGAGGCAAACCCAAACAAGATAAAGGCAATTTGGGTCATACAAACTCCTAGAACCATAAGGGAGGTATAATGCCTAACGAGTAAAGTTGCTACCCTGAATAAATTCATATCTAAAAGTGCTAATAAATGCTCAGAATTCTTCAAATTACTAATAAATCCTTCTAAGTTCAAATAGACAATTGTATGTCAAAAAGCCTTTGACGACCTAAAGGATTCCTAGAGAGCCCATTAGTGCTCTTAAAGCCCATCCCTAGCAAAGAGTTATTTCTCTAACTCGCCATTAGTGATAAAAAGTGTTATCTTCTGTCTTTATCTGAGCAAAAAAGATGGGAACATAAGCCCATATATTATGTCAGCTACGTCCTGCAAGGGTCGAAGACCAAGTACACTAAAGTTGAGAAGTTCGCCCTAGTAGTGGTCATCACTGTATAGAAACTCAAATTGTATTTTTAGGCCCATCTAATCATTGACTTAATTAACCAACTACCTAGAGCTATCCTCTAAAAGCTTAACGCCTTAGGTAGAATGGTGAAATACATTCTTAAATATAGTGCCTATGGGATCTAATTCCATCTTAGGTAGGCAATCAAGGCACGGGTTTTTGTTGATTTCATAGCAGAGTACACTAGAGTAGATGAGCTACAATTAAAGGTTGAAATACTAGTGTAGACCTTCTATATTGATGACTCTTCAACTAAGGGGGGAATAAAGCTGGCATAACATTACAAGGCCTAAATGGGGCAAAGGTATTTTTCTCTTTGAAGTTTGAAATCGTAATAAGCAATAATGAGGCCAAATACAAGGCACTCATCGTAGGATTGAAGATAGATAGAAACATAGGAGTAAAAAAATTGAACATCTACTTAGAGTCCATATTAGTGGTTTAGCAAGTGAAAGGGGATTACACGACTAAAAGGGAAACAATGAATAAGTACTTATAAATAGTCCAAGGCCTCCTTACAGGGTTTACCTTTTGGAAGGTCAATGAGATCCCTTGAGTAGAAAATTTAGAGCCAGATAAGCTTTCCAACCTAGCCTCATCCATTGTCTCTGTACAACATGACAACGATAAACTACTCTTCATATAATACATGCTCGAGTGAAGCACTAAAATATAAGGGCAAGAGGTTCTCAAAGTTTGACCAACAAACCTTAAGCCCCTATTGCATAGATCCTATCATAGAACACTTGAAGTTAGGCGTATTATCTATGGATCTTGGATAGAGGCAAAGAAACTAGACTATGCCTCAACCAACTACACCCCGATCAATGATGTACTATATCAACAAGGACAAAGCGTCCCACTACTCGGATGCCTAAAAAACAAGGAAGGTAGCCATGCTCTAAAGGAACTCTATGTAGAAGTATGCAACAATCACATCCAATCCTAAGCTCTATACATTTAAGCTTAGCAACTAGGCTATTATTGGTAAATAATAAAGGAAGATGCCAAGGCCTTAGTTTAAAAATGCCACCAATGCTAGAAGCACACTACTATTACCCAAATACAAAGTTTGGACCTACATTCTATGACAAGCCCCTGGCTGTTCGTCTAGTGGAAACTCGACGTGCTTAGTCCATTCTTGAAGGCATTAGCAAGTTAGTAGTTCATCTTAGTAGCGGTTGATTATTTCATCAAATGGGTAGAAACACTAGCTGTAGTGACCATTACAGCCTGGGTAGTTGAAGAGTTTGTCCTCACCTACATCCTCTCCAGCTTCGAAGTACTATAAACCTTAATCATCGACAATGGCAGGTAGTTTTGACAACAATAAGTTTAAGGAGTTTTACAAAAAGCATAATATAAGACTTCGCTACAACTCGGTTGTTCATCCCTAAACCAATGATGAGGATAAGCCAATCAATGGGATTGTCCTAAACAGACTTAAGAAAAGGGTTGAGCGAGTCGGAGGTGGGTAGGTAATAAGCTCCTAGTTACTTATATTTTAGAGAGGAATTTCTAATGATTTTCCCTTGAATTTTGAGTTTATTTTATGAAAATGATACTTGATCGAGTAAATTCTTGTTTTCTAGGTTTTAGAATAATCTATGGAAAAAAAGGAGAAAAGAGAAGTAATTTTCACTCAAATCAGAGCAAAAATGAGGAACTTATGAAGTTTTAAAGATCAATATTAGCAAACGACATAGCTATGTCATTTCTAGGGGAAATTGAAGCAGCAATGTGCATGATCAGTGGAGGACATGACCCAAAAGACACAATCGTATCTAAGGTCGTGTCACTCCTAGATGTGATAAAGATATGAAAAAGATTCAAAAGAGATTTGATGTATCATAGCTAAACGACACAACCAAGTGATACAATCGTATCATTAGGTCGTGTCATCAACTATGACTTCTTAATTTTTCATTTCCTATTTAAGGCTCCTTTAAGGTTTTTTGCCAGACCAACTTCAAGAGCTAAACACCTAAGAGAGCATAGTGCTTCAAAAATTCAAGATTTAAAACCTTTTTCATCGCTTTCTTCTACTTTTCTTTTAGGTTATGTTAAAGATTATTATTTTATCATAAGTAGTGAGTAGATCTTTTATATTTAGGCCTTGTGGAACCTAGATTTACCATGTGACATTGGTTTTTATTAGATCTAATGAAGATCTTTAGTATTTTTTTATTGAATTATATGTGCTTGAGTACTTTAGATTAATATTTTTGCAGATGTTAGTCTAAAAATCTAATATTGTGCAAGAGAATCGAGAAATTTCTTGTATGATTACATCTAAGCATAATTAACGAGGGTTCTTGCAAGTTTAGTGATAAATTGTAAAATCTTTCTAGATCTTTAACATTATCTTTAAGAGAATTTGTTATTCTTTAATATGATCTTAGGTTATGCTATTGAGAAGAGATTCTAATTGATGATTTAAAGATTATAGTCAATAGACTTGAGAAAGTTATAAGCTTTAATAGAAAATTCTCTTGGTCAAGAAAATTAATAATTTAATTAAATTATCTTTAGTGAAAGTTGTATGTGTAATTCTAAAGGAAGCAAGATCTAAGTACGACACTGAATCTCGAATTAAGTTACAATTTGATTGCTTTCTTGTTTAGTTTCTTTAATTAAATCTCATTTAGTTGTTTAATTTATTAATTACTACAAATTTAGTTAAATCCTTTAAGTTTCTTAAATTCAATTTTGCCAGTCAAGTAATAGGGAACTAGTTAGTATTAGTAATTATAGTCTCTATGGGATGGCATCCATTTTTTGAACTATATTACTAAAATAATAGGTGCATTTTCCTATTTTTAGATTAGTAGGTTAATGAGCTCCCTAACATACTCTAGGGATACTGCATGATACACAATACTTTCACTGGAGAAACTCCTTGCCATCTTGCCTTTAGGAGGGAAGTTGTCCTCCTAATTGAGCTAGAGTTACCCACTAATAAGTCCAGAACTTCGACGTGAATATTAATCACATGGCCTATCAAGCAAGCTTTGACACTATCAAGGAGATATGTGACATTACATACAGCATACCAATAGTGAGTGGTCCTATACTATAACCAAAAGGTGAAGCATAAGGTTTTCTACCCTAGAGACTTAGTACGCAGAAAGTTAGAGGCTAATGGCTCACTTGAAGGGCGGGGTAAGCTTGTCCCTAATTGAGAGGATCTAATACATGTAATAGAAGACATGGGAAAAGGAGCTTACAATTTGGAGACCTTGGATGGGCAGCCTATTCTTAGACTATAAATTGCCAACAACTTAAGATCATATTTCTACTAAGTATTGTAATATGCCCAAAAGAATTTGTAACTATTGCTGTGATTAGTGAAATGACAAGTTTTTAACACTTGTCTATACTATTCTTCCATAGCGCCAACTTATAGTGTGCCTTCAATCTCGAGTCAACCCTTATCCCCGAATACACACCCTATGTTTGTGTATACACTAACTTGGTAGAGTTGTGAGTTAACTATTGAGTCATGACCCACATCGTGCCCTCAATCTCAAGTCGATTTTCATCCCTAAACGCATACCCCATATTAGTACATATACTTACGCCTCGGGGCTATGAAATAATTATTGAGTTGTAGTCCAAACCATGCTCCTCACCCACAAGTCAATTCTTATCCCTATATACATGCCCAAGTTTGTATCTATACTAACACTACGAGCTATGCACTAATCTCCAGTACAAGTCCTTATTGTGCTGTCTCACTCGAGTCAATCTTCATCCCCGAAAGTATGCCCATGTTAGTACCTATACTAACTCTACAGGGTTGTCTTCCAGTTATTTAGTGATGGTTTACACCATGCTCCCTACTTATGAGTTGATTTCTATCCTTAAATAAGTGCCTAAAGTTAGTACTTACATTAACACAGTGGGCTTATGTATTAATAATGGAGCATTACACTCTCTTACCCATAGGCCAATTTTCACCCCTGAGCACATGCCCTAAGTTAGAACCTACACTAACAATATGGGCTACCAATAGTCCCCTGGCGGATAAGGGTTGGCCCCTAAGTAGCCAAAACAACATGCTACACACTTAATCTCTCGTACTAAATGCTTGAAGGGCTCTCTTACCTATTTTGCGATATTTATGGCCTACCGTTGCTAATGAACCAACGAACAAAACTATAACCATCGAGCTCGCATTGACAAATGAAAGAGTAAAGAAAAAGTGAGTCAATTAAAAGGTAAATAAGCAAGCATTGACAAAAACGAGAATTTTATGCAATAAGAAAAGATTACAAGGCTTTCCTTATTGACATCTTGACCTTGAGTACATTTAAGAACGAAATAGAAGATTACGAAGGCATAAAGCTAGTTCCTATTCTATTGCTTAGCAATAGATCTTCGTGTTTACTCTCAACTTTCACTTAGCTACCTGCACTAAGCTCCCCCTTTAGACAAACTGCTCTCAACTTTTACTCAACTCTCAACCTCCATCAGGAGAAACATGACTACATCCCCAAGTTTCAACTAAGCCAAGGGCTAAGCCTTCACGACCCTAGCAGCTTCAAAGATAAGTCCTTACTCCACTTAGGCGAGTTAACCATCCATAAGAGCGAGACAAGGAGGATTGCCAAGAGCTGATTCACCTACTTTATCTAGGTTACCTATAGAGAGCTCGAGACTATCCTACTAAGCTGCCTTAGTCAAAAAATCAAGACAGAGAAAGAGGCCTCATTTGCCACTATAATCACTTCAGAGGCTCCACCTACATAAGGAATTAAGAGGCAGAATTAAGGGCCCTACCTTCAACATTGTGTAGATGAATGCCCTTATGGTGAAGCTACCCTAACAACTAGTGGATGGATACTCAAGGTCTTACCCTTGCAAGACCAGACTAATAGGTCGGCATACACATCTCGATCCCCACTCAAGGGGTACCCCTAGCTATTGAGTAACTCTCTATACCTTACAATCACTACTCATATAAGGGGCTACAAGAACTTGAAGACCACCTTTTGAGCTCATATACTCTCTCCGATCTACCTCACTTTAATTGCTCTCAACTTTCTCATAGTAAAGTGAAATGGAGATCTTAGCTCTCAATAGAAGAATGTTTGAATTTTGTTGATATGGGAACAAAGGACCTACGCACCCGTTACATAGGGCTCCTTTAGTGACCCTAACCATCTACGTAGCACCAATCCGATAGCCCATAAGGAAAGGAAGTTCAATTGACCCCTTAGGAAAAATCAATGCGCCATACCTGCATTTAATGGTTTCTAGAAGGTATACTACCTAAGGCGATATGATTGCTAGGTACATACTTTACCCAAGACGCACCCTATCTAAGAGATCGCATGGTGTCATAAAAGATCCGCTCCAGTAAGTGTGACCTGCTTGAGAAACTGCATGACATTAGAAAAGATCTACCTAAGCTAACTAACTCATTTCATGCTTAATGCGTGTGAGCAATCTCCAATCCAAGCACATGCAAAAACTTGGAGAAATTTCATGATCCTAATCCCTAACAACATGTTGAGGACAACAATATGACCAGAGGAAAGGAGAATAATAAGAGAGGAAAGTAGGATGGGAATGAAATAAAAGTGATGATAGTTTCATTCATTAGGTCAAGTTAATCGTTTACATCATGGTAGGGGAGATCAGCATCCCAATCCCCTCGAGAATAGAATTAAACGGGCACACTACTTGAGCTACATACAATGATTGAATAAAAAAAAAAAAAGAAAAGACAAAAGCAAGGCCACTCTGACCTAATCCACAACTACATTCTTGTCTACATCCTCCTTTTAGCCAGCCTCTTCATCCTTGTCCTCCTCCTCACCATCTTTGGAATCTCCTCCGGTAAAGCCTTCTCTCTTTCCCCTTCATTACCAGCAGCCTCCAAATCATCAAGCTAGTTGAGGAACTTTAGGTTTGCCTTCGGTAAGTGCTTATACACCTGCTTTCGACCCTCTTTGGCAATAGCAAAGTTGGGGGTTCTTAGCACCTTCTCTATAAAGGGGTTGTTTAGCGTCTCAAAGAAAAGCTCTCACTTTACTTTAATGGACAAACCCCTGCCCTTCAGTAACTCGACCTTTATCCGAGCAAAATTAGCCTAGATACTTTTTAACTCTTCTTTCTTCTTCTCGAGCTTTGCTTGTAACTTGGCTAATTCCTTTCTAGAAGCTTTAGCCTCTTCCAGCTCAGCCTCCAACTTTCCTTCCCACTTTCTAAGCTCCCGATACTACCACTTTAGCTTTGCATACCTCATGGAGAGGTCCCCATACAGTTTCTTCTCCTCCTTTAGCACCCCCAAAAGCCTTTCCACCTTGGACTTCACTTTGCCTTTCTTTGACAACTGGTACTTATGATTGAATATGAGTACATAGTCAAGCAGGCCATACAACTACAGTAGAGAAAAACCTTCTACGTCAGAAGAGTAATGTTGAACACTTGTACAAGTAATATATAGATAACTCACCTCATTATGCCTCTAAAGCAGCTTTGTAGAGGCCTCTACATTACTCCTCTCAACAAATGCCTAAACCTAGTGTGAAGTTTGTTTATCCTCTATAAGGGCCTCCCTACTACACCAACCGAAGGATTAGGCTCTTGCTATACCTAGGCCGCTTGTTACGAGGTGCCAATGGTAAGGGTTCCTTGGAGTCGAGAACCTCGATTGCTTGGACCTTAGTGTTTTGACCATCTCCCTATTGAGCCAACTATTGTATTTAACTAGGTTACTTCTTGACTTACCACCCTTAATCTACTCGATCCCATGAGGCTCCGTGACCTGTGCAACTCGATTACCATTGCCTCCAAATGCAATTGGCATTTGCCCTGAGCCTCCCCCTAATACTTAGAGAAATTAGGGGACCTTCAGGAGCAGACTCCATCACATGCCATATTACCTTAGTGATGGTCTACTACCTTCTCCCCTTCTTCTTCTTGCTCTTTTTCAAGTAGGGTCGCAAAGTCTCCCCTTTCCCCTCTACAACAAGATGCTTTCTTTTCTTCCTAACCTTTACCATTCTCTCCTAATGCCAAGTGAGTATAACTGTCTTTGTTGGTTTTTACATTGATTCTTGTTTGTTGTTGTACCTATGTAGGTAGCTTTAAACAAAGTGAAGGAGAAACTTCTCACTATCTATGCTGTACTCACTAGGCTAAGGATAAGCTAGCCCGATATCCCTAGTAACGATGATGATGTGATATGGCGGATACTTAACTATCCCTCCTCAACAAGAGTTAAGAGATACTTATATTAAACCTAAAAAGCCTCTTATCATCGAAATACTTCTAAGCAATGTTTAGTAGTAGTGCGTCTTCGAGGTCAAACACATGAAGAAGCACCATAACGAAGCGAATTGAGAGACAACAAAAGAAAACTAACAAAGTTTGAGTAGCTATCAATTGGATATGACTCACCAATCAATCCTACTTGGCCTACAATCCCTTGGATATAACTCATCAGTCCGAACTAAAGGGTTACTCGTCACTACTTTTTACTAAATGGAATAGATAAGAGTTGAAGGGTAATGAAAACACGAAAGTTACTCAGAAAAGGAATTTATATAAATTCTGATATTGAAGCTTGTTGTTTGCATTTAATTGAGTGGGGGTTTATATACCCGTTTACATGTATGAAAAGACAAAAGGGTATTCTTATAATTAGGTTATATAAAACATACTAAAATAGTAAAAGAGATAAAGAATATTCAATATAGAAAGTAAAGAATCCTTCTAGAACATTATGCCAAAAGATACATGCCACTTGGTGCTAGACTTCAAAAATATATCACAAAGTGGACAAAAAGAAGAAAAGAGATCTTGCAGTCAGGGGACGACCTGATTTAGATCAAGTTGGGGCTTAATGAGTCATTCGCTGTAGAGTAGTCAACTTTGGGGTGGGTCAGACATCTGTTGTCGGTTCGAGAGTTTGGTTCAGATAGTCTTGGGGTTATCTGCTCGGATATTTTGTCATAGTATAGTTGTTCGATAGGTCTGAAGCAGGGGAAGGCTTGGCAATCAAGTCGTTAGAAGAGGGAAACAAAGAGGTCAGAATAAGAATTTTCATCTCGGATAGGGCTTCAAGCTAGTATTCTCCAAGTAAGTCCTTGGAGTCTTTTAGCTTAGCTTCATGCAATCGGTCTAAGAGGTTGATTCTTATTAAGTGGATAGAGTTTTTCCCAATTAGTGAGGTTTAACACCTATTGGGAAATTCAACCCCTTAGATGTTTGGATATAGAAGAAATACCCCTTCCAATAATCCACTTTGTTCAACAGTTTATTGCAAACTTTTAATGAGCTACCTCAACTTATAATATAAAACCAACCATCCAGTACCCTCTTTACCTAGAACAGATGCCTAAACAATCAGGCTGTAGATCTTCGCAATTGATATAAAAAAATTACCTTAAAGGTGAGTAATTACACCTAAGTATTTGGCATGAAGAGAACCAGGAGCTACCTAGAAGTAATTAAACACCTCAATAAAGAACTCTGAGAACGGCAATTGTAACCCAAGCTTAAACGGTTTGGCATACATATAAACAACTGCTCATCCCCTATTTCGAAGTACCTCTCCCTACCTACGAGTAGCTCCATACGCCGCTTGGGTACAATCCTAATTGCCCTATTGAACAATCTTAGTTTTGCCTCATCTTCCTCAAAATAAACACAAACACATACTTTCTCATTGCTATTGGTTGTAAGTAAGGCCTTCACTGCTTACTTGCCCTCATTGTCAGGTGGGTACACATCCAGGGGCTTCCCATTCACCGAAACTTTCTTATGGGCCAAGTTAGCAACACCCGATCATTGCCATCTACTGCCTCTATCATTGTCTTTCAGGGGAGTAGGATTCCTAACCCTTTTAAGGATTATTTGCTTGTAATCCTTACCAATCTCTCTTGAAATAGACCCATGTGAGGACTCAACTTGAGAATTAGATGCACTCTAATCGGACATGGTCAAAATCGAGGTAAAAAAAGAATGGGATAAAGTATGAGCTCACAAGTGTAGACTTTTGTAGAGTCTCCTCTTAGTGAAATGTAGAAAGTGGAAAATGAGGCCAAAAGCATCCCCTTATATAGATAAGCTTAAAGTGGAGATGAATGGTTTCCTCCACTCTTAAAGCAAGTACCCATTACAGAGATAGACATAGCATCCTAACCATATACGTGTCCTACTCCTTTGGCAAACGGTCTGGATTGATATATGCATAGGGATTATTGACATGGCCGTGCATGCCGACCTCCCATGTATGCAGCTATTTCCAACAAAATAATAAATGCACATTACTCTTTCTAAAAACAATCATGGCACCTTAAGCACCCTGATAATTGCATTAGTTACTCTGAACATCACTGTGTAGTTTAGATGGCTTGATCAAACATGTTAGACGTTATGCCATCGCTTAAAGCAAGTTAGCTCCTACTTAAAGCCATCTCTCCTTCGCCTTTGGTCGAACCTTTGAACTTACCTACTCTCCTCACTTCTTTAGGGGGTAGGGGGTAAATGTTGATACTTAATTCTCGCTTGACTTTAAGCTTAGTTCTAACAAAGGCCCAAGAAGGCCCATCAACTCCTAAAGGAATGATTTCTCTCCATGTGTCCTAGCTTATTCGAACACTTCGGCCTTCTTTAATCCTTGTGAGAAGTAGCTTATCAACCACCTGCCTTAAGGACTTAGGTAAATATCGCAGCGAGCTCAAATTCGAAAGTCTCATTTAACAAGTGAAGACTCCACCAATGAGCTAATTGAGCTTAAAGTATGAAGAACCCTTCCCTCGATTAGGTCTGAATACTATGGGTGAGGGTACTTCTAGCCTCGTAAGCTCCCTAACACCTAGCTCACTTACTTATAATGGGCTCATACCATCGTACCTACCTCCTTGCCTTCTCTTTTGTCTCTACTACTAATATCCCATTCCAGCTCATTAATTACTATTTGACATTTATAATACGATCAACATACCTGACATGCCTTGAAAATGTTAGATCTACAAATCATATGACGTAGCTGCCAACATAGTTATTGTAATGACTTGGCTAGAAATTCTTCCATCGAGATATTGTCTACTTTGGCATGGAAACCTATCTTGAGATTGACCCAATCCAAACACACCTAACTTTAGAGTTTTAATATGCTCTAAGCTACTATACTAAAAGACTCATCGATAATTGAAGTTCCTTCTCTTAATATTTAAGGGGTATTATAGTTATGGCCGACCAACTCCTAAAGTCACCTTATTAGTTCCATGACGCATGTTCCTTGTTAACAAATGGTGCAGACAAACATCATATCAACATGTATCCAAGTAATTGTACTCCCTTACACCATTGGGTCGATAGGTAAAGAAAGTCGAGACCCAATTCCCATATCTAAACTAACCAGTCTTCTCTCCACATTTCAATGACTTTACACGTACTATCTTAAAGGGCCTTAGTACTTGGATGCCCCTAATTCCCCCTTCTTTTTGTCATCCTCCTTATTAACTTGAGTGTTGTTAGCCTTCATGAATATATTCACATGGACCTTTTTGTAGGTAATCAAGAGCAACGTACCCATCAAACACAATTCTCATCAAAGTTATATTTGTTATATCACTTTAAGTTGGTTCAACAACAACTAACATATTTAATATCTATAATATGAAAAATATAATATGTATGATATATATATATATTATATGTATCTAATATGTATGCAAGATAATATATATAATTAAATATAAAATAAAAAAGTTAGAAAAATTGAAAAATAAAACAAAAAACTTAAAAAAGGAGAAAAAACAATAAAAGGGTTATTCTAACCAACCTTTAGCCTTACATGGTTAGATTTGTTACCAAATAGCTAGGTAGGTTGTGATTTACTTAAAAAAGTTAATTGTTTAACATACTAAGTAGCTATAAGTGGTTGTCCGAAGTTATAGGTGGCCGGATAATTGTATAGGTCCCCTAGTCACATGTAGCGACCTATGATTGTTGTTAAAAAAAAAAAAAGAAATAATCAAGGCAATCCAATTGAATTGCAATGGAGTCATACGGCTTGATTAAATTTCTAGCATTATTTTCCTTAAAAATAACGATTATAAGTGGTCGCCCACAGTTAAGGAGGTTGTTGCGCGACATGGGTTAAAAGATTCACTTTTTTAAGTGGGTTGTGAAAACCTAGCTTTTTTTTTTGTTTTACTATTTTTTTTAAATTTTGGTATGTTTTATTTTATTTTTAAATATATGCCATATCACATACATATTATATTATATACATATATACTTATAATATATATTATTTATATAATATACATATTATATCACATACATATATCATACATATTATATATATTACATACATATTGTATTTAATTATACTGTTTATTTTTAAATTCTTTTATTTTATATATATTTTTCAAATTTTCCTTATTTATAATTATTTTTTATTTTTCAATTTTTATAATTTTAATTATTTAATCATATATATAAGTATTATATGTTTGCCACTTTAGCACTACGTAAATACCATGTGATAGATAAATACCACATCATTAGAATTAATGGTATCATAATAACAATATTATATTTTTCTATTTTAACTTTTTTTTTTCAAATGTTGATCATTTTCAATATAGTAGCGTTTGATAATACAATTTTTATGAAATAAGACTAGATAAAAATTTTTATCATATGTTTAGTTTGTAATTTTATTTAGTGAATAGACAAAAATTCAATTGATATACTAGATAAAATGCTCAAATTTTATCTTATTTATATAATGGTACAAAAATTAAATTTACTGAACAAAAATAAAATATATTTTGTATTCTAAAAAATATCATTTTATATTATAATATCAAGTAAATTAATATTATATTTATTAAATATTATAAAAAATTATTTATTTTATAATATAAATAATTAATTTTTAATATAAATTTTATATTTAATACTATATAAAATAAATATGTTATAATAAATTTATACTGTTTAATCTTTTTTATATTTGTTACATCAATTTCTCTTTATTTAGTTTACTTCTTATAATAAGATGCTTTCATTTTTTTTTTTTTTTTTTTTGTTTTAAGTTTGACTCACTCTTCCCAAACTTCATTTAATTTCATTCCGCTCATTTATTTTCCTTATATTTCTATGGTTACGCAGGCTTTAGTTTTGTTTTCATTTTATTATTCAACGTGGAGGCAGCTGCAAAAGATATCAAAGTAAACGAAAGCCATAAGCAACTGAAGGACAAGAGCGTAATTTCGATGCTTTCTCTCTCTGGTCTCAAATCGTTCCGGACAGGAAGAAGCAAGAAAAATCAGGCATTTTCAAGCCTTTATTTCTTGCAATCTTTGACTCTCCAATCCCAAAAGTTCCCATTTTTAGGTTCCATAAAACTCTAATTAGACACAAACCCATTTCAATTCCCCTCCAAATTTCCATTTTCACTTTGTTTGTACTCTTTCAATTTACATTCTTTGAAAATTAGGGCTACTTCTCCAAAAGGACTTCAGCTTTTTCTTTTTTGTTTTTTTTTTTTTTTTTTTGTGAAATAAGTCAAAAAGTTGCAAAATTTCTTCAACAAGTTTAAGGGTTTTCTTATAAGTAGCTTAAAGTTTGAGTTTTTCCTATAATTTGTTGGGAAAAAAAAAAAAAAAAACTTTAGTTTGATTCAAAACCATTTTGAAGTTCATTCCTTGTGAATAATCTCTGATATTTGAACTCAATTTCATGGCTCCTCCAACAATAGCTTTTTATGCAAGTCCTCCAAGCAGTGTATGTTCCACAACCCACCAAATCAATTCCCATGTTTCATATGATTTTGAACTGAATTCAAGAGCTTCATCTTCTGCCTCATCAACCCCATCATCATCCACATCACCTTCACAAAAACCATTTGTTGGTGGTCTCTCTTGTCTCTTTTCTTCGCCGACGTCAAAACACTCCGTTTCGAGTAGTTATTCGGGTTGTGGTGAGGAGTTGAGCTCAATTAGGCATGAGAGAGGTGAAGAGTTAAGGGAATTGAGTAGTTCCTTTCGGTTTTCGCCGAATACTAAGTTTGTTGGGTCATTGAAAAGGGATCATCAGAGTCCTGTGTCGGTGTTTCAGGGTCCGTTTTCTAGTAATAGTAGTGGGAGTCGGAATGGTAATAGTTCTGTAAAGAGTCCTCCAATGAGGATTATGAGGGATAGAACAGCAGATGTGAATGTACTAGGAGGTGGTCTATCCGGGTCTAATGGGATGTTCAATTGGTTTGTTAGGAATGCTTTAAGTAGTTTTGTTGAGTACGATACATCATTGGTTGAGACAAAACGTGGTAGTGTCAGCAAGGGTCTTATTGATGGTGTGGAGTTGGCATTCAATTTGGAAGATTGTTTGGTGGTTGGTGATTTAGAGGCTTATGCCAAGGAGTTACTGTCGGATGCTCAATCTAGGAATAAGGTTTTCCACGCTGAGTTTGTTGTCAAAGCATTTTATGAGGCCGAGCGAGCACATAAAGGACAGGTATAAGTGAGTAGAATTATATTTCTGATACTTTGTTTTTTCTTTTGATGCAATTGTCTTTAAGTTGATCAAGAGGTCTTTTTTGTTATTTTCTGCCTCTAGTCACGTGCCAATGGTGATCCCTATTTAAAGCATTGTGTGGAAACAGCAGTGTTACTGGCAGATATTGGTGCGAGTTCAACCGTGGTTGCTGCAGGACTATTGCATGACACCCTTGATGATACCTTCATGAGCTATGATTATATACTGAGGACTTTTGGGGGTGGAGTGGCTGATTTGGTAGAAGGGGTAAGAGAAATTCCATAGTGGGTTGTTAATGTTTGGGCAGATGGAAAGGAAGCTTAGTTGAATTAGTGTAATCATCGCATAAATTGGTTTGTTTTGACTGTTTTCTTCTATATGATCACTACAATATGTCAGATTTAGGAGAGAATAAAAATGATGCCTTACACAAAATGTATGAAAGAATAACCACACTTTCGAAGTAATCATATTATCATGTTGCTCTATAACGTTATGAACTGAATCATCTGCTTTGCCATGTATCCTTGGGGACAATTGCTTTATAATGTATGCAATTGACAGCATCAGTGCAGGATGTGCTTGAGTTAGACAAGACTCACTAACTGGTTACTGAATTTGTACAAATGGTATTGAAAGGAAACTTCCATATGGAAACTGAACCTTGTCAAAATTGAGTCTTCACTTTAACTGTACTGATTGTATTTGGATGGCTGAATACAAGGCACATGGGCTTTTGCATTCCGTTAATAACTTCTGACAAAATTTTGTCTTTTCTGTATACATCACAAGTTTCTGTATCCTCCCATGTATATATATCCTTAGACCTAGTTTTGTCTGAAGATCACTTTCTGCATAGTGAGTTGTGACCTATATTGACATAGTAACTAAAATATGCTTTTTCCTGGGAATAATCTATGAGCTTGAGGATTGCAGTTCTCTTTCTAAGCTTTTACATCTTACTGCTACTTATAACATGAGAAATAGAAATATGTTTGCCATCGTCTTCATCGAGGATCTTTACGTTGAATTCATTTCCCCAGTGCTCAGGCAGTCATTGTTTGCTTTTTCATCACTATAGCTCTATTTTTGCTGTATCATAGCTGTATCTTACATATGTTTTACATTGTCTTCATTGTTTATGGCTGTATTTTAGTTGTATTTCATCGCTATAACATAAGTTTTTACATATCTTTGCCACTATCTTCATTGTTTGCCTTATAACACAAGAAACATACCTATATTCTAGCTGTATTTTACTTGCCCAAGAGAAGTGTAGCCTGATTCATGCTACCAGCTGATAAGTTCAATCCCCATTTTCTTGAGTATTTCAAAACTGTACTTCCTTGACTTTAATGATGCCTTGTCCTCTGCATGCAAGTAATTATCTGAGCTCAAAATGTGTCAACTCAAGATGGAGATGATCATGTGAGTATATGCTATGAGAAGAGAAATGGTCATTGGAACAAGAGGTAGCATCAATTAGAGGTCCCTTACTAACTGTGATTTGAATATAGAATGGATACTAGGAGGACATATAGAATGGGAAGAGAACTGGGAGGACTGCTGGGTGAAGCACTTTTGGTCCATGTGGAGGATGTACCTGGAAGTAAGGATAATATTATGAGATAATGTGGAGTCAAATTATTGAATAAATTAAAGCCTTCTTGTTATTGTCTTTTCTACTTTTGACCATTCTCTTATGTGATCCATGTATGTGTATACAAAACTGTTATAAGCTCCTCATTTAATCGTTGATGAAATGGGTTTAGGTGTCTAAGCTTAGCCAACTGAGCAAACTTGCACGGGATAACAACACGGCATGCAAGATGGATGAGGCAGATAGACTTCACACCATGTTTCTTGCCATGGCTGATGCAAGGGCTGTTCTCATCAAATTAGCAGATCGGCTCCATAACATGATGACATTGGATGCCCTAACTTTCACCAAGCAACAGAGGTTTGCTAAGGAGACATTGGAGATATTTGCCCCATTGGCAAACCGCTTGGGGATGTCTACTTGGAAGGAGCAGCTTGAAAACTTGTGTTTCAAGCATCTCAATCCTGAAATCCATGATAGATTATCATCTCAGCTTTTGGAATCTTTTGATGAGGAAGTGATTACCTCAGCTGTTGAGAAGTTAGAACGAGCTCTTAATGATGATGGCATTTCTTACCATTCCTTATCTGGAAGGCATAAAAGCTTGTACAGCATCCACTGCAAAATGACAAAGTATGGATGCTTCCCTTCCCTCTCTCTCATGCAATAGTAAGAGTTTTAGAAATGTAGTTCTGCATTCCTTTGAGGTTGTCTTGGGCTTGACTCTCAGCCACCATTGAGCTTTTGTACTCATGAAAGGTGGATCTGGTTATTTTGCTCATTGGAAGATATTTTTTTTCCCCTTCCAGGAAGAAGCTTACCATGGATCAAATCCATGATATACAGGGGCTACGTTTGATTGTTGACAACATGGAGGATTGTTACAAGGCCTTGAGAATTGTTCATCAACTGTGGTGTGAGGTGCCTGGAAAATCCAAAAACTACATAAATAACCCAAAGCATAATGGGTGAGTTTGTCAAATCCTGCAAAATTCCATTAATGCCGGTCTTGTGGAGTGTTACCTTATTTTCTAATTTCTAATCCCATGTGCAGGTATCGATCTCTTCACACAGTAGTGATGGGTGATGGAATGGTTTCTTTGGAAATTCAAATCCGCACGAAGGAAATGCATTTACAGGCGGAGTGTGGATTTGCTGCACATTGGAGATACAAGGAAGGTGATTGCCAGCACTCGTCATTTGTGCTTCAAATGGTTGAGTGGGCACGATGGGTCTTAAGCTGGCATTGCGAGGCAATGAGGAAAGATCAATCTTCCATTGGGTATGCTGACTGCATCAAGCCAGAGTGCAAGTTCCCAACTCATGCTGATGATTGTCCATCTTATGATTCTTCTTGTGACCAGGATGGACCCATTTTTATCATCATGATTGAAAATGAGAAGGTAAAATTCTATTTATCCTTTTGAAATTTAAGACTTAAATCAACGTAATGCCTGTAGGTTCAAAATAAAAAAGGTAAATCTTAAGTTGGTTGCTGATGCTTCTAAGGTATCGAGGATAACTTGAGCTATATGATATACATGAATGATCATGCAAAATTTATCCAAATTGAAAATAAGTTATTCCCATACGTCGTATGATTTTCACAAGAATTACCTTAAATGTTTGTACAACATGAGAGAATTACATGTTTATCCAACATGTTCAAGATTCTTTGTTTTTTGAGTCAAACTACTTGCCCTCAAAAAAATAAAAGTCGAGTCCAATCAAAGCTGACACGGAACTGAGCTTGAGATTGATGAACATAGAGCTCCATGCTTGAGCTTACCTGACTTGATTGAGCTCTATATGTTGTTCAAGCTTTGATCAAACTCAATTGAACTTCTTTTGAGTTCAGTTTCTGTTGTTTCATGGTTTAACAAAGATTATATGCTGATGCAATACGCAGATGACAGTGCAGGAACTCCCTGCAAAGTCCACCATGATGGATTTGGTGGAAAGAGTGGGACTAGGAAGCTCTAGATGGTCAAATTATGGGTTCCCTTCAAAGGAAGAACTGCGACCAAGGTTAAACCGAGCACCAGTGTGTGAACCAACATGCAAGCTGAAGATGGGAGACGTGGTGGAATTAAGCCCAGCGCTACCGGACAAGTCATTGACCGAGTATCGGGAAGAGATACAGCGAATGTACGACAGGGGTCCTCTATCAGTGACCCGGGGAACAACTGCCCCTAGCGTGTTTGGCTGGAGAAGTTGATACCATTCACCACATAGTATTGCACTGGGTACATTCGATTCTCATTAATGTATATATGATCCTGTGTCTATAGCATTCAGTTAGGAACTTTTCCTGTCTATCAAACGGTATTTATGTGATGCTAGACTCCTCATGCTGTAAATCTTATAAATTTGAATTGTATGTTCTCTCTATTCTGTTTTATCAAGAAGCACTTAGGAAAAAGGAGTTAGGAAAGCACTTAAGAGGAAAAGAGTTAGGAAAGATATTAGCATGGTGCGCCAGCATTGTGTGTGAAAAAATTAGATAGGGCAACATAAAAAAAAGCTTTACCTTAAAACAATGACTCAAGTAAAATATATGCATCATTGATGAATGATGAAAAGGAAAAGAAAAAGAATGATGCAAAAAGGGTTTAAAAATGCGTGAAAAATTAAAGAAAGGAAATAACAAAGTAATACAAATTTTATTGTTAAAGTAAACAAAACTATGCTAATCGCAATTAAATTGCTTCGTCCTTTTGTCTTCCTTTCCCATTATACCTTTGTCAAAATGCATTATGGTAGCCCAAACACCATTTTTCTGCTCATTTCCTTTTATTGACCTTAGACAATACCAAGCCGGACACTCTTAATTTCCTTGTCAATTTATTCGAATAAGTGGCTACATCAGGCCAAACACCATTTTCTGCCCATTTCCTTTCATCGAAATCCGTCAATTCCAAGCCAAACACGTTCTTTGTTTCCTTGCCAATCTATTCAAGTCACAGGAGAGAGTAGTGTTGAAAATAACTCATATCGTGCTTCTCCCCTGACGTAATGTACTTGCACTTGCCTATACATTATAAATGAACAAATCTGACTATACATAATGTAGACTTGATCCAATCATTGTGGGATTCTGAATGGAGTATTGAAGAAGAGAAACATTGCTGTGGGAGCATTTGCTGCCTGTAACTACTATGCAAACAGCTACGGTGGTAGGATGATGAGTTGCAGATTTATTAGGAAGTCTAATTTTCATTCTTATTGTTGTGATCATTTGGATTTCTTCTGCAGAGGTCACTCGAGTGAGTTTTAGTTTTACTTCTCCCCGTTTTTGATATGCATTATCACATTAATGTTTCGTTTTTATCACATTTGTCATCCAAATGGTAATTTGAATTATTATAAACAGAAAGAACCATATAAGTAATCCTTGCATAATGTGGAGCTTTGATATTTTGGCTATTTAAATAATATTGAAATATTTCCTATGTATTCTTTAACTTAGCTGCAGGAAGATTAATCCTTGCACCTTCTAATATTTATCATTTTATATATGGACTTTCTTGCTACTGGGTTTAGGAGTTTAACAAGGACAAATGTATTTATCAAATTCAACTAGCTAAGTGCTTGTCATTCTGGGTGCTAAAGAAAACTTTGTTAGGTAATGGGTTATTTTCAATTGGAAAAAAATAACACCTTTCTAAAGTTGAATTCTTAATCTGTTGGTTAGTGGAAATACACACAAGTGCCAATAATATCATTGAGATGAAATAAAGTGAATAGTATCATTTCACATTGTGTATGAACAGTTACATATCATGTTATCATCTGTATCTGGTTCCACAATGTTGCATATCATATTTTGTATATATTCATATACCTATCATACATGATATGCATGATACTTTTTTTTTGGCCAAAAAAGAAAACTAATATTAAATATGTAGCGAGTTTAATATATCGGTTAGGTCCTCACAACCAGAAAGAGCAGTAAAATTACAAGAATCAAATCTGAGAATAGATTCCAAGGACTATGGGGGCTTAAGAGCTCAATCGCTAGGACGCATCTTCAATCTAGTATTATTGGACAATCAATCTGTTGATGAAAAATTGGAGTGACTTTTTTGAAACTCAGTAACAAGTCTTGCAAATCATGAAATGAAAGCATACAAGTACCGAATCTGTAGGCAAACAAGGCCACAATTCAATTCAAAAATCACATCCTCTCAACCCATCTGCTTTGCATATTTACCTGCTTCTACAATTGCCAAAGCTTCAGCTGCTTCAGGCGGATTAACCACACAAGATTTAGCTTCACCACCACAAAGTGAACCTTTATCATTCCTAGCTATAAAACCAATAGCTGCTTCACCCGACAGTTAACCAAAGAAAGGAACCATCAGAGTTCAATTTTATAGACATACCTTAAAGAGCCAAACAATAAGTAATCGTAGTTGGCCCAAGCAGATGATGCTCAAATGTGGAACTGCCCACTGATAAACTGACAGTAGCAAACTGGAGGGCCTGATTCAAATTAGTTACCACTTGTTCTAAGATTACACCACTGATGGAGTTATCCGGTGCTTGCTGTTGCTGTTGCACATGAGGAGCAGAAGCCTCAGTAACAAAGACCTGGAAGGTACTGCCATAGCTGCTGTTCGTGCTGCTGCTGCTGCTGGTTCCCACTGGTTCTGCTGCTGTTTCATTGCCGTTGCTCTTCACACAGTTGCCGTCAATGTTTCCCACAAGTGCTGCTGCTGTTTCTTTGCCGTTGCTGTTGCTAGTTCCCACAGGTGCTGCTGCAGTATCATTGCTGTCGCTGTTTACACTATTGCTGTTGCTGGCTCCACCTGTTGCTCCTGGTGGTTCATTGTTGTCGCTGATGGCTTGAAGTGGAATTTGTTGCGGCTGCTGAGTGCTGACTAACCAAAGTATGTGCCTGCCGTCTTGAATGCTAGTTCCCACAAGTGCTGCTGTTTCATTGTTATTGCTGATGGCTTGAAGTGGAATTTGCTTTGCCAATTCCAGTGCATATTTTTCTGTTTTTTCTATCGGGATCTATATTTTATTTAAAGGGACCATTTTCTCCATGTAAGAATTGCCATGAACTTCCTTGGCTGCATTTTCACGTGCAAAATGTTTCCTTCTTGTTCATATTAATAGGGAACCTTAAGCACATAGAATCATTACAGCTTGAAGATACTTCCCTGGTCACAATTTCCACTAGAATAAGATTCCAAGAGTGTCTCAATTCGTGACCATATTCTTCCAAACTATATCCCGTGGAATTGCTGCAGCAGTACTGCCATGTAAAGTAAATTATTATGTTCAATTTGTTCAAATAAAGTAGAATGACTGATCTTATAAACTTTTGAAATAATATCGACATTCTGAAGTTTTTTAATTTTACATTTCCATCATTTTAACAGCCATTGTCCACCTCTGCAAAAGAGTATCCATGCAGTTATGAAACTTATGTATAAGTACGGATGTATTTTTAAAACTTATTAGGAAGTTCAATAGTACATAATACCGGTATTGGCATACAATGGAAAAATCTGAATAAAAGCAGACAATCCATGGGATACATATGTGATGTGATCAATACAGGGAGGAATTTCCTTGAGAGACCTAAACGGAGATATAAATGCAGCCTACTTTCTTTTTCCTATTCCTATTTCCACAAGAACTCTTGAACAGAATGTTGCCACGACAGCACAAGCATCAACATCAACAGAACACCAGTGAGACCCCAACTAGAACTCCCTACTTTCAATACCCATGATGGATTCTGAGATTGCACCATTGAAGCTTTATAAGCAGACCCGGAGGAGGATGATGATGAAGTAGTTCGAATTGCAATTATCAGTCCAGCAAGAATCACTGGGAGAACGAAACCCGAACTCCATCTGTTTTCATAGAACCTCGTTTCATTTTTCCTGTTATTGTATAAAGGAGAAAGTACTATGGCGGAGACTAGAGCCAACCCCATGGCTACTCCTCTTTGCGACAGGTTTTGGGGAGTGTTAGTGTAAGTGCAAGCAGCCATTGGTGGGCTCTAGGACATTCCAGGGGTAAGGAGGAAGCTGAAGAATGGAGAGTATGAGTACGTTTTAGTTTGTACAGTAATATATAGTGATAGGAAAATAAACATGTTGAAGGAATGTAATGGAAAAAGTACGATAAACAGCCGTCCCTGAAGTGGAAAGAGGAGAAAGTGATTTACAAAAGCTATTTGGATGACATTAGAAAAAATGAAATATTTGATCATGTAACTTTTATTTAGAGTAGAAATCACCTATTTATAGGTGGTCCCTTCATTGATTTTTTGGTATATAAGATGATGAGACTCACATGTAAGTTTGGTTTCTCTTTAGGTAAGATTTATTGTATGACTTATTAAAATTGAATAGGATAATATAGTGATGGACGGTTCTAGAACCACATAATTTCAAATCAGGATAAAGTGATGGGATTAAGAAATAGATTGGAAAATATGGAAGTAAAGTATCCTAGTGTTACTTTTATGGTTGTGTTCATACTAATAAAGGAGCAATGCTAGCTGTAACTCATTTTCCCTTTTACATATTAAAAGTTGAAGAGTTTAAAGTAAAAGGAAGTTTCATCGTCTAGACCAAACCTACGATTTCTGAGTCCTTGATGTGTTCGTTTGAACTTGTTATGCCTCAATACTTTATTATTGAACAAAGTACTCATCACCTTTTTTTTTTTTTCATTTTATTATTTTTGTAAAATCCTTAATCTTGTTTGTAAATATGGGAGTTTGATTGGAGTGGTTACGTGCATGCTATGTGAGTAGCGTGACTTCAAAGAAATGATGCGAAACCGCCACCTGAATAGATGATTAGGTAAGAATAAGGTAAGGACAAGAAATATGTAATCTTAGTGTCTTAAATGCATAAGTAACAAGCAAGGCAGTGTCGGGGGTCTTTAGGTAAGAATAAGGCAGGGATAAGAAACATACAATCTCAGTGTCACAAGGCAGTATTAGGGGACATTACGCGTTCTCCTTATAACTTGAGTGAATGAGATCAATTTTTTGCCTGAACATTATTTGATTTTTGAGAGTAAAGTTTTCATAGTGGAACACCGTTTTTTTCAATCTCTTTCCAAGAGTTCTCAATGAGGAGAAAGTGCTCGGTATTTATAGATTCTTGGCCAAAATAGCATCCGTCAGATCATTTCGGTGATTAACGGATGAGATAGAGCCTACTTAATTTATAGTTATTCAGAATAAGTTAACTAATGGGCTTAAGGTCAGCAGCTTTCTTTATAAGTGTATGAGTTTGCTTGAGAAATATTGGAGGCAGACGAACCGATTCAATGATCTCTATTTTGAGCCCACCAAGCCAAAATGGATTGAATTCCTTAAATCCTGTCATTTGGCCTAAAGAGTCAAGTTTAAATAAATAATGGGCTTATTCTAATAATTAATATAACAATTTTTAGCCCTCTACACTGTCCAATTTGAAAATTTACAGTTGATTATTGTTTCAAATGCTTGGAATTGTGATAGTAACTTTCTATTATTATGGCATTTTTTTTTTTAAAAAAAAAATTGACATGGCTCTTAATCGACTTAGAAATTTGACAATAAGTTTTAAGTTGTCCTTATAATTTTTATAATTTTCAAAAAATATCCATATAACTTACCTTATATCAAATCAAACCATGCTTACTATTGGATGATCAATCTATTTTTCGTATCCACTAAAAAGATAAAAATAAATTTGTCCAACGTACTTGACAACTCTCCAAAATTTATTGAGGTTACACGATCAATCAGACCCTAAAACATATGAGAAATCAAAGAGATGGAGATGATATTTCATATCTAACCTTCTCAAAAAGAAAATCTCCAAAAATTACTTATATGTCTTGAACATGCTGTACAATCATAAAGTAATTAGAAAATTACAATAACTTAGCACATTTAAAATTTAAAATAAAATATAATTAATTTAAGAAAAAAGTTCGATTAGCCAATTTAGCAAACTACAATGTCAAACCGCCACTTCACTAGTTCGCTCACCATACGTATCCCTTTACCATTCGAGTGGTTACATTACACTACTATTAATCAATTTTTATTTTCCTTTTAAAATTTTATCAAGTGTTATGGACACCCGTTAATATTTGTAGAAGTGTAGATATCTAGTCATACTTTCTATTATACGTGCCATTAACTTGTTTGTTTGTATGCATAGCTAACATGTTAGTTAGTCTTTCTGTTACAAGTAATGAACCTATATATAAGCAAACACAACAGATAAGTAGTGAATCTATATATAAGCAAACACAATAAACTCTAGAAAATTAACAATTCATTTTTACTTTCCTTATGATTTACACTTTATTTCTTCATGCGCTCTTTCCTCTATTTTGTAACCTAAGGTTCGCATTCCAATCTTCTACATGGTATCAGAGCATTACGATAAGGTTTGATTTGTTAATTTAGTAGCAATTTTATCATGAATCTAGATGGACTTGAGCAAAAAACGATAGAGAATCTAGTGAACAAGATAGGTAATAAACTTAAATCTATAGATCAGTTGATTGAAGATTCGCTATATTTGTCACCTTTGGATAGTCTTAGTATGGTGATGGGCAATATTATCTTTAATGGTCTGAATTACCTAGCTTGGAGCATATTGATTAGAGCGGATCTTGGAGTGAAACTTAAAATCGGATTTATAGACGAATTAGTATCAAAACCTAAATCTGATTCCACTAATTTGATTAGATGGGAGATAAGTGATTACATGGTAAGATGTTGGTTAATCAATTCGATGTTGAGTGAGATTGCACATAATTTCTTGTACACTTCCTCTGCTTTTGATTTATGGTCTAAGATTTGAGAGGTATGGTTAGAGTAATGCTCTTCTTATCTTTCAACTTTAGCATGAAATTAGCAATTTGAAGCAGTTTAATTAGTCTGTTGGTGCCTATTATAACAAATTAAAAAAATTCTGGGATAAATTACAACTTCTTCGTGAGTATCTTACGCGTAAATGTGGTGTTCTTGATAGCTGTTATTGTCAGTTAAAAGAAAAGATTATTGAATTTGATTTTGAAACTAAATTGATTCGATTTCTCATAGGTCACAATAAAGCATATGAGATGGTAAGAAATTAGATTTTAGTTATGGAACCTTTACTTACCATAAATAAGGCCTTTTACTTGGTTCAACAAGTAGAAAGACAAAACATATTACATTTATGAATGGGAATGAACTTGATGGTTTGGCTTTTCATGCCTTTATAATTGAGTGAATTTTCAAGGACAAATCAAATTGATAAACGAAAAGGAAAGAACATAAGTTGTAGACATTGTAAGATGGAAGGCCATGTAATGGAAAATTGTTTTCAATTAATGGGTTATCTAGATTGGTGGAAAGGGCAAAAAGTTGCTACTAGCAAGAGTAATACTAGTTATATGGTAAATTGTATTACTACTTTAGAATCTTTTCATCCTCGTACTAGTTTGACAACTCCTTTTGATGAATTAGTAGAAGATATTTTTGGGTCACAATATAGTTGAACTGGGCCTTGTTTAAATACAATTGTTGCAGGTTCTTTTAGTTCTACAATCCCTTCAATTGATCCATAGCAGTTCTTTACAATGTATCGAGAGATGATGAAGGCTTTCCAAGCAAGTTAGGGCATCACTGCATCAGCTAATGCCATACATGCTTTTGGTAATTCCCAAACTCTTGCTTGTTTTAATGCTATGGGTTGTAAGAGCAGTACTTTGTTGATTTATGAGCCACTGACCATATTACACCATTTTATTCCATTCTTTTTTATGTACACCCATTACCATAACCTCTTACAGTGAAATAAATTGTGCAGATGGTTGGATCCACACATATTAATACCTACTTATATGTACTAATTTTTTTTTATACCAAAATTCTCCCATAACCTTCTTTCTGTACTACAAATCCTTAAGCAAAACACTTTGTCTACAGAGGTTGATGCTTCTTCTTTTCTTTTCTAGGACCTCAAAACTAATCAACCAATTGCTACAGCATAGATTATGTTTGGGCTTTATGTGTTAGAGTTTGTAGCTTTTGGCAAATCTATTAGTACTTTGATTCAAACACATCTGTTATTTCTATGTCTCAGAACAAAGATGGCATTTCTACTCACTTGTTACATTAAAGACTAGGATATATATCTTTGTCTAAACTTACACATCTTATTCCATGTGATGTTGTTAGAGACAACTTTGTTTGTGAAATCTGTCATCATGCTAAAAGTCATGGATTACCTTTTCTTATTAGTACAAATCGTTCTACTTCTTTGTTACATCTCTTTTACATGTGGATGTTTGGGGGCCTTACACCATTCCTTTTATGTTTGGAATTCGATATTTCTTACCTATACTTATGATTGTAGTTGTTGTGTTTGGACCTTGTTATTCAATAGCAAGTCACAAGTTGTTTTTATGCTTAGAAAGTTCATTAAACAAATCTGAAATCAATCTAGTGTTGTGCCTAAATTTGTTAGAAGTGATAATGGGGATGAGTTTGTTTCTCATGATTGTGCCAGTTTGTTTTTTAACCTTGGAATCATTTACTAAAAATTTACACCATATATACCCCAACAAAATGGTCAGATTGAGAGAAAACACGAGCATATTCTTGAGATGGTTAGATTTTTACAACTTTAAGGTTTTTTGCCTAAATTTGTTTGAGGAGAGTGCATTGTGATTGCTATGTATCTCCTTAACCTCATGCCAATGTCTAGATTATTGGAAGTCTCTTCATGAAGTTATATTTGGAGAAAAACCTTCTTATGGTCATTTAAGGGTTATGGGTTGTTTATGTTTTGCCTCAAACACTTTTCCACATAAAGACAAATTTGATTCCAATGCTATTCGTTGTGTCTTTCTTGGGTATGTTGCTGGATAAAAGGCTTACAAGTTATTTGATTTGAGTGCTAAGCATGTCTTGATAACTAGAGATGTTGTATTCCATGAAGGAATTTTTCCTTGTGATGCTGCTTCTGATCATACTTTGAACACATTGGGTTCTGTTTTGCTTAAGGAACAACCTTCATTTGCTACAGATTCATATTCTATTCCTTCTCCTGTTGGTGAACTTAATACTAATATTGCACCTATTCTTTCCTCATAAAGTGATGTTCCTTTTCCCGTTGAATCCTCTTCTTGTTCTTTGCCCCCAGTAATAGCTATACCATCAGTTAGGTGGTCTACTAGAACTTGCAATTCTCCTGCTTGGCTTCATGATTACTTTCATGCTTTTAGCCATGTTGTAGCGATATCCTCACCTACTTTTACTCCTTATCCTTTTTTCTTAAACACCACTTTCACTAATTATCCCCCTGATTTTGTTGTGTCTTCAGCCAATGTTCTTAACACCTAAGAACAACTTTTTTACTCACAAGCGTCTAAACATAAAGAGTAAGTTCTTACCATGGATAAGGAGTTAGAGTGTTAGAAGTTAATGATACATGGGAGATTATTGATTTGCCTCATAGTAAAAAGCCTATTAGGTCTAAGTGGGTTTATAAGATTAAGTATAAACCTAATGGTTTTATTGAGAGATATAAGGCTTGGTTAGTTGTTAAAGAGAATACTCAAATCGAGTGAGTAGACTATTATAATACTTTTTCTCCTGTGGCTAAGTTAAGGACGGTTAAGATACTTTTGGCTTTAGCTAGTGCATCTAATTGGCCCATTTATCAAATTGATATTAACAATACTTTCTTGTATGGTTTTTTACATGAAGAGATTTATATGGTAGCTCCTCAAGGGTATATTAAAATAGGTCTTAATTAAGTTTATAAATTAAAAAACCTCTTTATGGGCTTAAACAAGCCTATAGGTAATGGAATAAAGAGATCTCTCAATTTCTTCTTTAGTGTAGCTTTGTGCAATCTTCTAGTGACTATTCTTTATTCACTCATTTTGGTTTTGATGGATTTTTAGTTATTTTATTGTATGTGGATGATATGCTCTTGATTAGAACTAATGTTGGTGTTATTGGGCTTCTTATAATTAATTTAGATAAAGCCTTCACCATTAAAGATCTTTGTGAAGCTCGCTTTTTCTTAGGAATGGAAATTTGCTACTCATTTACAGGGATTTTGGTTCATCAAAGAAAGTTCATCTTTGATATTTTGAATGATGTTGGCATTCTTGCATGTAAACCTATCTCTTTATCTTTGCCCAGTGTTGATTTATGTAAAAATGATGGTGATCTGCTTGCTAATGCTTAGCCTTATTGCCGCATTGTCAGCTAGTTGTTATATTTGTCTCTCATGCATCCTGATATTTCCTTTGCTGTTCAGAAGTTAAGTCAACATGTCTCTACTCCACGTGATCTACATTATGATGCTACTCTTCATTTACTTGAGTATCTAAAAGGGATTGCTCATTTGGGTCTTTTTTATTCTTTTACCAATTCTTTGGTTTTACAAGCCTTTTGTGATGTAGATTAGGGTCTTCTACATTTGATAAGATGTCCTTAAGTGGTTATTATGTGTTTCTTAGAAGTATATTGATTTTGTGGAATTTTAAAAAGCAGGTGATTGTGAGTACTTTAACTACGAAAGCTGAACATCGTAGTCTTGCAGTTGTGACTAAAAACTATTATGGATTTCCTATGCAATTAGAGATTTGTGAGTTTCTTATTCCTTACCTATCTAAGTGTGCTGTGACAACAAGTCTATCATTCTCATTGCTATAAATCCTTGTTTATATGGTAGGATGAAACACATGGATATTGACATTCATTTTGTTCGAGGCTTGGTTTCTACAGGATTTCTCAAATCGCAACATATGTTCTCTTGTGATCAAGTTGTTGATTTTTTCACTAAGTTGGCTTCTACTGCTCGGTTACCTTTATTTCTTTCCAAGTTGGGCCTTCAAGAGGCTTCAACTTAAGGGGAGATGTAGAAGTGTAGATATCTATTCATACTTTTCTATTATACATATCATTAATTTATTCGTTTGTATGCATAGTTAATATGTTAGACTTTCTATTATGAGTAGTGAAACTATATATAAGCAAACACAATAGACTTTAGATAATTAAATAGTTCATTTTTACTCTTCTTAGGATTCACACTTTATTTCTTTGTGCACTTTTTCCTCTATTGTGCAACGTGGGGGTTTGTATTCCAATCTTCTATAATATTTATCTATTTTATTAGTTATCGAAAGCCCAATATAGCATTCCAATCTTGTTTTATTAATTTATTAATTATTGTGCAACGTGGGGTTTGTGCTTTGTCTAAGACAATTTGTCCTTTCTCTCCTCTTTGCCATTACTTTCGTATAGTTGATTTTTTTTTTTTTTGTTTTAAATTTTGTATTATAGATCTATCGATAATATAAATAATTCTAAAACATCAAATTTTTTTTTTTTTTTGGTTAAAAAACCAGTCTAACAAAATAATCAGCCTGAGTTGTCAGAAATTCGAGGAATAATCTCGTTGCCCTAAGGAGAGAAGATTCCCCTCGTTCTTACGTTTCTTTCTGATTTTAGCCTAACGTGGAGAACCTTGTCTCTTTCTAATCTTGTATTTTCTTCTGCATCTGCATGTGCCCTAAATCCAATCCATAAGTCTAGGAAAGATGCCGCTTTCTCCCTATTTCCTATTTCCTAATCTAGACCCCGTACTTTTATCTGTGGTTTTATAATAGTTCATACTTTAAGATTAATGAATTTTTATGCCGGCTGTAAGTATAGTATAACCTTCCTTCGGTTTGGAGTTGGAGACGGCTTAATCAGCATCTTGTCCGTGTTACTTCTAGTCACATGCTATCTTTTATGTAAAAGGAAAAGTAAAATAATATATATATATATATATATATAAGTAGATGATGCATGCATATACAAAAAATAAAAAAAAAATATTTGGACTCCATAATTTGAAAAAAACACTAATAATATAGGTGGGTAAGATCAAAATTGTAATATATTTAAAAAAAAAAATCCTTACAAATATTGATTAAATAAAAAGTATAATAAATTTTTCAAATAATAATAATCCTAGGCACTTAAAATAATAAATAATAAATAAATAGTAATATAGAAGTAACTATAATAAAAAAATGGTAGCTGTATAATGAAACAAATTTTATAGATAATGGATATTAATAGCATGGTTTTGAATTTATTTGGTAATTACCATGTGATTATATTTAATTATTAAAATTATAAGATACTATCATATATATATATATATATATATATATATTTTGTTGGAACAAGTTCATTTGATTCTACGTTATCTCTATTTCGATTATACTCTATCATATATATATATATATATATATCAAATGAACTTGTTCCAACACAAATAAAATTTCTCCATCATCCCGATTTGTATCATTTCTACTCATATGCTCTTATATGCGAGAGAGAGTAAAAGCAAGACACATAAAAAAAAAAAAAATTATATGTGATAGTATGTTATAAAAAAAAAAAATTAAAGAATTTATAATCAATAGAAGCCATTTTGTCTGTTTCTAGGCCTCACAAAATATCCTGATTTTGTTGCCATTCAGATTTCATACCCTGATACCACAGCAATAAACCATCTGATTTGCATTCCACATATCAAATGGCTATTAGCATTATGATTTCATGGTAGATTCAGTTCAAACTTCAACCATTGGTCTAGTAATTTTCGCTGATATATTCGCGGGTTTCAGCCACTAATTAGCTCAATTTTATGGCTTCTAGAAAAGTTTGGAATCTGTTACATTGCTATCTCTTAGCCTCTATTTCCATCATAAAGTTTCTGTTCAAATGGTCCTTCAAGTTGCATAGGATTCCGGTTTTTGTTACCCTGATCGACACATTCCTATCACTATACTTTTGGTCATGTGGTCTATATGCCCATGCAGTGTGGATGTGGATGAGCAGACCACCATGCACTTTTGGATTGCCAAGCACAGGAAATTCAACAGACCCGAATTAGTACTTGTCCATGGGTATGGGGGCAATTCGCGGTGGCAATTCATGAACCAAGTGGCCTCACTCTCACAAAGCTTCAATCTGTTCATACCTGACCTGCTGTTCTTTGGCAAGTCTTACACCAGAAGTCCTGTCAGGAGTGATGCATTTCAGGCAAGGTGTATAGTGGAAGGATTGAGGAGATTGGGGGTGGATAAGTTCTCCATTTATGCGATTAGCTATGGTGGATATGTAGCGTACCGGATGGCACAGACATACCGGGATAAGATAGAGAAGGCTGTGATTGTGAGCAGTGGGGTAGGGTGCACAGAAGAGCAAAAAGAAGAGCAGTTAAGGAAAATTGAAAGGAATGTATTAGAACTTCTCTTACCAGATAAGCCACAAGATTTGAGGGTTCTGGCTAACTTATCTATCTATAAGTACAATCCTTTCAAATGGATGCCTGATTTCTTCCTCTGCGAGTTCATTGATGTGAGTTTCATTGACCTGTTCGATGATACACGACCTCTTTGCACTAATTTTCATGGATAATCGCAGACACATAAAAAAACTATTCGTCTTTAAACTCTCAAAACATATCTTTTATCCCTCATAAATTTGGGAACCTCCCCAACCACCACCAAAATTTCCAATAATGTCTAAAGAAGAGTTTTGGGTTCAATAACAGTTGGGGAGGTAAGGGCATCTTTCATAAAGTAATAGAGAGATAAAGGTACATTTTCAAATTTAGAGTTTGCTTGCCTCTAATCAATAATTTTTGGGATGTATGTGCAATTTCTTCAACTTTTGTTTGCAGACTTTGCAGCTTGAGTCATCCTACGTTTCTTTTCATCTGTTCTTCTTATTGATGTAGGAATCTTGTGGTTTTAGGTTATGTGCACCAAGCATAGGAAAGAGAAATCAGAGCTAGCAGAGCACTTGCTCAAAAAGGAGGCAAATGAAGAACTTCAACCATTGTGCCAGGTTAGTTCAGTTTCCATCGAATATGCCAATTGCCATGTCGCCGCACATATTGTGCACAACTGATGCACATATCAAATTACTATATTTGATCTCATCAAGGGTCTTGCTGTGTTCAGGAAACGCTGATTATATGGGGCGATCAGGACAAAATTTTCCCGCTAAGCTTCGCTCACCAGCTGCAGAGGTGTGTAAATGTATTACGTTTTCCGTGTTCTTTCTTTTTTCCTGAAATGGAAATGGAAATGTAAATGTTGTTCATTTCAGCGCAGGCGTCTTGGGAGTAAGTCAAAGCTAGAGATTCTCAAGAACACGGGCCATGCTGCTAACATTGAATCCCCAGAATCCGTGAATGATCTGATAAAATCATTTGTTTTGGGCAAATGATAAGCTAATGAAGAACGCAGCGGATGGCACATAGAACCTACCGAAAGAAAGCTCTTTGCAGCGCTAGTTTTGGTGAAAATTTTGGGAACCATTGAGGTTTTCGGATGAATTAGCCTGAGAACAACCTGCACTGAAGTTTTTCTACAAGTCTGAAGTCTAGACGTTGCTCTCATTGGCACCATTTTCTTAGTCTGATATGTAATCTAAAAATATCAGCCTCAGAAGGAGATAGATAAACAGAAGATAAGGATGAATTGTGTAAATCATGATTGATGCAGAGAGCAGATTTTTCTCTGAAAATGAAGTCAGAAGATTGCAGAAATAGACTCAGGTTTATATAGATTACAAGCTTTCAAATGGCTCAAGAATTGCATCATTGTGAGTCGGAATGATGGAGATATATCACTAAATTCATACGATTTTGGCAGGTGTTCTTGATGAGCCACCTTGTTCATGATCCTGTTATGACTATTTATTTATCATTGATGTTGGGAATGGAGATCCCATGCTGTTACTTACAACGCAGCTTAGATAACTAAATTGTGCTAAGCTAATAGGATTGAGACCTTTCTAACAGCGGATGAAACAAAATCATATATGATTCTTTGAATTGTAGCTAGAAGTTGAACCTGTAAAATCATTTTCAAGATCAAAAATCATTCACCTGTTGCTAGGAATAGCCTTTCTCAAGTCGACTTGATGTGGCATGCCGGTATTTCCCAACACTAATAACCTTCTATTGCATATTCCTCTTTACATGATTATTGAAAAAAGTACTCATCATATAAAAAAGATAACATAGACAGTAGATTATTTTTCATAAAATCCTTAATACTGTCCAATCTGAAAAATTGCGGCAGCAACCATTCTATATTTATAAATTCATCCTTTATTTTCCAACTTTCACTCTTTCTCATAAGTAAAGATACTAAAATAGTCTCTACAAACTTATGAGATTATAATTTGAAATGCTTAATAATTATAATAGTTAACTTTCTATTACTATTATGGAATTTAGCTTGAAAGACAAAAGTTAAATTGACAAAAAATAAATAAATAAAGAAAAGACAGTTGACCTGCACCATGTCGGGTAGCTAACTACCTAAGTATAACTAGAATGTGATAAATACTCGTAAATGTCAATATAGGGGAAGGCCTCTAATATTTAAAATTCTATTCAATAATATCCACATGGGGTGATCGGGACATATTTTCCCTAAGCATTGCCCACCAGCTGCAGAGATACATAAATTTAAATTGTTTTGTGTTCTTTCTTATTGTTGAAATGGAAATGTAAATGTTGTTCATTTCTGCAGATGACTTGGGAGTGAGTTAAAGCTAGAGATTCTCAAGAGCACAGGCCATGCTGCTAACATTGAATCCCGAGAATCCGTGAATGATCTGATAAAATTTTATGTTTTGGGCAAACGATAAGCTAGTGAAGAATGGAGCTTATGGCATACATGCACCGACGGAAAGAAAGCTCTTGGCAGCATCAATTCAGCAGAAGATTTGGTACCTTTTTTCAACTGCACTGAAATTCTTCTACAAGTTTGCAGTGTAGATTGTGGTCTCATCAACAAAATTTTCTCAGTGCGATATGTAATCTAGAAATTCAACCCCAAAAGGATCGATAAACAGAAGATAACAATGAATTTTGTAAATCGTGACTGATGCAGAAAGCATAATTTAACCTGAAAAAGAAGTCGAAGAGCACAGGAAGTTACTCATTTCCAAATCACTTTTGAGATTCAACGTGATATATTTAAAGAAATCGATGCTGGCAGTTCAGTAGATTGAGTTCATTTACTGCCTTTTATGGTCTTCATGACTGATCCTATGAGAACGTCTATAACACAAACGGCAACTGACTTAAGTTTCTATTACTTCAACTACTTATAACAAACCAAGTAAATAACAACCCATTACATTGTCATTTGACTAAATCCACAGTTCACTTATAGTGACCTATGCTCTATCAAAAATTTCCGAGTCTCTTACTGACTTCAATTTAAGGACAGCTTGGTTCATGTCCAAGCGTTCTCCTGGATATTCGTTGGAGCATGAAAGACCAACCTTGAATACTGTGATCAAGCATTCTTCAATTTTGATTCGATGCTTTCGGCGTGTATCGTTGTTGGGAGCTTGACATGGAAGCAAATCTTGGAGGAGGTAGGGATCAACTATTTCAATTACTTTATCTGGAATGGACCTGCTTACAAATCCATGAAGGCTAAGTCCTTCCAGGAACATCTCATCTGTCGGTCTCTTCCCAGTGAACATCTCTAGCAATAAGATACCGAAGCTGTAGACATCTCCCATTGTTGAAACTTCACCAGCCATTCCATACTCTGCGTCAAAGACATGATCATAAACATGAAATTGGATTCCATAAGATTTTCCTAGCTGACAGAGTGTATTTATTTCGTGGAAAACATTTTCGAATTTTTTTATGTCAATGTTAATTAGACCTTTGCAATTCCTAAACAATATCGTAGTAATCTGAAGGGTTGCCGTGACTAAGAACTTGATTTTAAAAAAGATGATACCATTTTCTTCATTTTCTATTCGTATTTTCGATGGTTGTAAACCATAATTACTGTAAGTTGGCCATAACTATTATCTTTCACCACCACTTGCTGCTAAAAGAATTCTAAAGCGTTGATCATGACAAATATGAAAAAGAAAAAGTCTGGAAAACCTCTTTTTGTGAAACAAAAACACCCTAAGAACATTTTAGATTCTATATAGAGCTGAAATTGAATTACCCGGAGCAATGTATCCAATAGTTCCCCTAAATGCATTGGTGCTCAGGCTGGACTGGGTCTGAGCATTCTTGTCAATAAGGAGCCTAGCTAGCCCAAAATCCCCAACATGTGCAGTCATGTCTTTATCAAGAAGAACATTGCTTGGCTTAAGATCACAGTGAACAACAGGAGTATGGGCATGGAAATGAAGATAATCCAAAGCCTGAGAGATATCTATCGTGATACTTAGTCTCTCCATGAAACTCAAGTGCCTAGTTTCTGCACTATTATGCAGCCACTTCTCCAAGCTTCCGTTAGGCATGAACTCGAAAACTAATGCTTTGAATTCATTCCCAGCAGAATCAATACTTGAGCAAGAAGTTACTATTTTCAGGAGATTCCGATGGCGTATGCATCTTAATGCTTCACATTCAGCAATGAAGCTCCTTGTAGCCCCTCTCTGTTGAAGGTCAAGTACCTTCACAGCCACTTCTGATTGCCTCTCTCCAAGAAATCCCTTATAGACAGAACCAAAGCTCCCGGTGCCAATCAGGTTTGTTGAAGAGAACCCTTCAGTTGCTTTAAAAAGGTCTGCATATGTTACCTTCCAAAGCTCATCCTCCAATGGATTTTTGATTATCGGTGTCCTCCTGGCCCTTTCCCTCCTTGTAAGGAGGACAGATAGAGCAAACAGAACTACAAATCCGCCAACACCAAGTGTAATGATTAATGCTTTGAAATATGTATGTCGCCACAGATTCTTGGAATGGCCTAGAGAAGGACAACTTTGCAAATGGAAATCTGGCATGCCACCACATAGCTTAGGATTTCCAGTGATTGAAACTTCACTGGCATTGATGAATATCCCTGCTTTTGGTACCTCTCCTTCCAAATCATTAAAGGAAAGATTCAATTTTTTTAGAAAGATAAATTTACTTAAGAACGCTGGGATTTCTCCACTGAAATTATTTCGGGAGAGATCAATCCCTTGAATGACTTTGATACTGCTCAAGGATGATGGAACCTGCCCCCGAAGTGAATTTCCACTCAAATACAAGACTTCTAAGCTCTCACAGCTTTGAATTGAGCTTGGAAGTTCACCAGACAGCATGTTTTCTGATAAATCTAGTCGTCTTAAGTTTCTCAATTTCCCTATTTCAATTGGGACAGTACCTGATAACTTATTGACGGACAAATCTAACAAGTCCGACAATGAAGAAAGACCGATCACTTCTTTTGGTATGGTACCGGAAAGCTCGTTTTCAGCCAGATCAAGCTTCTGCAGATGCCTGCACTTGCCTAGGCTTGAAGGTATATTTCCCCGCAAATTGTTTCTCTGCAGATCGATTTCCATAAGTGAAGAAACATTTCCGAGGGACTCTGGTATTTCCCCAGTGAACTTGTTTCCAAAAATGGACAATGCTTGTAAATTTACCAGATTTCCAACCGACCCAGGAATTGGACCTGTGAAAAGGTTCTCTTCCATGCCAATCACAATCAAGCTCCCAAGTTTTCCAATATCACTCGGTATACTGCCCGAAATCATATTAGCTCCCATTAGTAAGTATTGGAGGCTTGATGACAAGTTAGCGATTGAATTCGGTAAAACCCCAGAAAGACTGTTGTTATTGAAGGCTAGGACCTCTAATTTAGTGCAGTTCACTAGAGATGAGAGAAAACCAAGATCATTGCCTTCTCCTGTACCAAGGTTATTCATTACAACATTAAATCTTTCCAGATTTCTCAGGTTCCCCAAATTGTCAGGAATAGAGCCGGTGAGATGACTGAATGGGACAGACAGCCTCTCAAGCTTCGTAGCATTGGGAATCGAACTAGGAAATGAGCCTGTTAAACGATTTGTTCCAAGAAGAAGAACCCTAACATTAGGAAACGTTAATCCAATGTAATCAGGAATTTCTCCGACAAACTGATTCTTACTAACACCAAAATACTCCATGTTCGAATTATTAAGAAGCTCGACCGGCAATGGACCTGTCAGAAGTTCATTAGCCGAAACTTGGAACATCTGCAGCTGTTTTAGCTGACCAATTTCATTTGGCAAATCCCCACTAAGCCTATTTTCCGATAAAGACAGTTTCTCTAAGCTTGTGAGATTGGATATAGAACTTGGAACATAACCACTTAGATTATTCACAGCAAGTCCTAATCCAACAAGCCTTGTCAACTTCCCAATTTCACTAGGAATACTTCCTTCCAGTCTGTTACTAACTAAATCAAGCATTCTAAGTTCTGAACAATTAAGGATACTCCTTGGTATCTCTCCTTGCAACATATTCAGAGTAAAACCAATCTCTTGAATTCTAAATAAATTTCCCATTTCTTGTGGGATTTTTCCATGGAAAGAGTTATTCCTTATGTTTATGCTTTTTAGGAAGCTTAAGTTTCCTATATGAGCAGAAAGTGTACCTTGCAAGTTCAGTGAGTGAAGGTCTATCTCAATGACCCTTCCATGTCTCATGTTGCAAGTGATTCCTCTCCATTGACAGACATGGGTTGACTCATTCCAGTTGCTGAGCGAATGAAAAGGGTCATGAGTTATATGGTTTTTGAGAGCTAGTAAAGCTAGTTCATCTGTTTGTGTGTTGAGTTTGGCCGCGTAGCTGGCACTGAAGCATAAAATGCAGAGATTAAAGAAGATTTGCTTGGAAAGGAAATTTTTACTATTGGGTAGCATTTTTGGTTGGTGTCAAGCATAAGTTGCTTTACGTTCGATAAGAGTATATATGGACTGCATGCGGGTTCAAATGGGAAATGATTGAGGGCTTAGGACTAAGGACAGCATAAATAAAGGTTTATGTCTTTTCACACAAGCAAGGAAAGGGAAATTAAAATCCTCTCGTGATCATGAACGGGGCTGTACGATCCATGATCTGATTATTAAAAAGACTGTAGGGATTAATATAGTGAAGATTTTAATGATTAGACAATAAACTAGCGACCGAACTGGTAAATATGAAATTATTCCTCTTTTGACTTTGTAGGTAGGACTAACCAATTGCCGCATTAATAGGGGGATGGTTACTTCGAAAACCGGATTATTCAAATCTGAGTCCTAAGACTTTCAATTTCACATTTTCGTTCTATGATCTTTTTAAAACAAAGAATCAAGTTCCAAAATGTTAAGTGATAGTGAAATTGGTTTTCATGATTTTAGATTCAATTATTCATTTAATTCTTTTGCTTCCGAGATAGAAAAAAAAAAAAAAATGTTTGGGAATTTGGTCATTGTACCTTTCTTAATTGAAAAATTTTCCTCTATTTGACCCTCTCTCTTAGTTATCTAATTTTTTTTTTTCTAGTGACTTAATATTTTCTTTAAGAAAAACATATAAAGATTAGAATTCCTCCTATTGAAATATTATTTGTAGTTGCATTATATATCTGGAAGCTTTGCTCTTAGTTTAGCTACTTCTCACTCCACAGTCCTCAATCCATTCACCAACTTCAAAGCTGTAATTTTGGTATATGAAATTTTCCATGTTACATTCTACATCTTAATTTTTCTTCGTTTTTTCAAAAATTATTTTATCTTTTATTTGTCTGTGTAAATCTATAACCTAAAGTCTAGCTCAGGTATAAAACAAAAATTACAATCCATTTGGCCATATTCAACATGAATTAAACAAAGACTTCACTTCTACTTGAGGTCAACCTGAGGGAATAAATATACTCTACATAATGTAAATGCAAATACTGAAAGACCCATTGGAAATGTATTTTATATGGTTTAGGTGGTAGAGTGTGTCATGATTGAATTCATTACAATGTCCTTGTTTGGTTTATTATGCTTTGAATGGTTGAAAACTGTGACCAGGAAACCACAGGGAAACTCTTGGTCCCAAAATTCAAAATTTGCCATGAGGATGGAGACAAGGCCCGTGAGCATATATTTGGCCAAATTGATGACTTCTTTAGACTTTTGTTTTGGTGCATTCTGGTGCCTGAATATATGACCGAAAAAACATTCATTTGTACGGATAGGGGAAAGCATTATATAAATAGTTTTCAAAATACCATCATCCACGTTGAGGGAAGATTTTAGACTCTGAGCTTCAAAGGCCCATCGCGACCCCAGCGGATAGAAGGCCGATGGATTACGGCTCATAACTACTCTCAACCTCAAGAAGGCAGAGCCCTAGTCAAGGCCCCTCGCACACCCATGGTGATTGAGGTATTAAGAACATGGGACCAGAAAGTCCACCCGAGATTGTTCGGACCGAAGTCTGTCATGACTACGCTAATTTACCTCTTTTCGAACATATCTCCTACTTGCCTATTTGAGAGCAAATTTGCTCAAGAAGATATACTTTTACTATTTGAGTCAAGATACGTACTTTGTCAAAATTATGCATCCCTCACTTATAAATAAGGATCAAGCCCCCAAGTAAGATGTTTTGGACAATTATACACAGGTTCTGTTATTGCTGATTTAAGTATTAAAATAGTTATATTTATTTGTTTATGCTTACTAACTGTTTTTTCCCTTACAAGCCGAAGCCGAAGCCGAAGCCCATCTTTAAGATCGAATACGCAAATCTCTATCGACTAAATTCAAGCATCAACAATTCATACTTTTATGTTTTAAAACTATATTAATATTTACTCGTCACTAATTTATCCATCTAATATGTTAGTATTATTTAACTTTTCTCAATATATCCATAATGTAAAGAAGGAATCTCTTTTTGAAATCCAAGGATTCTTTGAATGTGTAGTAGAATAGGAGGTTATAAGTGTGAATCCATTAATTATTTTGTTTACCCAATAAATTTTAAACAAAATGTAACAAACAAGACAGAGAGATCATAATTAGTAAATATAAGACTCATAACTTATAAAATATTTGAAGTTTAATCTCATGGTTGTAGAGCCAAATTCAAAACAACTATTTCTTTTTTATTACTATAATATCATAATTATTACCAAAATGTAGATAAGTTTTCAATATACATCCTAAATTTTCAATTTGCTAACGTCTATCTAATTGAAAATTTGGTTGTTAGTACTGCTTCATGGCTAACTTAACATGAACATGATGATATGTGTATGAATACAACATCATAGTATGAACATGAACACAATGCGATTAATGATATTCTTATGGACATTAAACAGAAAATCAACATGATATATGATATAAAAGATATGATTTATGATATGAGTAAATACTTATGATCTCTATTCAATTTTATATATTTTTGTATTGACAACGGTTCGACATGAAAACGTTAAAAAACCCACCAAAAACATGAATTATCAACCCTAAATATATCGGTGAAACTATGCCCTAGCAAATATTTCCATATCCCTGATTGACTGCAATTTGATAGCAGCTTGTTTTGTATCCATCCTTTCTCCTGGATATTCATTGGAAAATGAAAGACCAACCTTGAATATTGTGATCAAGCATTCTTCAATTTTGCCTTGATGTCTTCGTTGCATCTCATGATTAGCAGCTTGACTTGGAAGCAAATCTTTGAGGATTTTGGGATCAACTATTTCAAAAACCCTATCTGGAAGAGACCTGCTTACAAATCCATGAAGGCTATGTCCTTCCAGAAACATCTCATCAGTGGGTCTTTTCCCAGTGAACATCTCCAGCATTAAGATACCGAAGCTGTAGACATCACCCATTGTCGAAACTTCACCAGCCATTCCATACTCTGCACCAAACACATAATCACAAATAAGAAATTGGAAGCCAAAAAAACCCTAAGAACATTTTCAATAGGGAGATGAAGTTGAATTACCTGGAGCAATGTATCCAATAGTTCCCTTGAATGCGCTCGTACTCAAGCTGGACTGAATCTGAGAGTTCATGTCATAAAGGAGCCTTGCTAGCCCGAAATCCCCAACATGCGTGGTCATGTCATTATCAAGAAGAACATTGCTTGGCTTAAGATCGCAGTGAACAACAGGCGTATGAGCATGGAAATGAAGATAATCCAAAGCCTGAGAGATATCTATCACGATACTCAGTCTCTCCATGAAACTCAAGTGCCTAGTTCCTGCGCTATTGTGCAGCCACTTCTCCAAGCTTCCATTTGGCATGAACTTGAAAACCAATGCTTTGAATTCATTCCCAGAGAAATCGATGCTTGAGCAAGAAGTGATGATTTTGAGGAGATTCCGATGGCGTATGCATCTTAATGCTTCACATTCAGCAGTAAAGCTCCTTGTAGCCCCTCTCTGTTGAAGGTCGAGTACCTTCACAGCCACTTCTGATTGCCTCTCTGTGAAAAATCCCTTGTAGACGGAACCGAAGTTCCCAGTGCCAATCAGGTTCCTTGAAGAGAACCCTTCAGTTGCTTTGAAAAGGTCAGCATATGTTACCTTCCAAAGCTCATCCTCCAATGGATTTTTGACTATCGGTGTCCTCCTAGCCTTTTTCCCCCTTGTAAGGAGGACAGATAGAGTAAATAGAAGTATGAATCCACCAACACCAATTGTAATGATAATTGCTTTGAAATATGTATGTCGCCACAGATTCTTGGAATGGCCTACGGATGGACAACTTTGCAAATGGAAATCTGGCGTGCCACCACATAGCTTATGATTTCCAGCAATTGAGACTTCACTTGCATTGCGGAATATCCCTTCTTTTGGAACCTCTCCTTCCAGATCATTAAAGGACAGATTCAATCTTTTCAGAAAGGGAAATTTACTCAAGAACCCTGGAATTTTGCCGGTGAAATTATTACGGGAGAGATCGATCTCTTGAACGACTTTGATACTCTTCAAGGATGATGGAACCGCCCCTTGAAGTGAATTTCCATTCAAATACAAGACTTCTAAGCTTTCACAGTCTTGAATTGAGCTTGGGAGTTCACCGGACAACATGTTTCCTGATAAATCTAGCAGTCTTAAGTTGCTCAATTTTCCTATTTCCATCGGGACTGAGCCGGATAAATTATTAACAGACAAATCTAAAAAATCCGACAATGAAGAAAGACCGATCACTTCTTTTGGTATGGTACCAGAAAGTTTATTTCCAGCAAGACTGAGCCTCTGAAGAAGCCTGCATTTGCCAAGGCTTAAAGGTATATTTCCCTCCAAACTATTTTCCTGTAAATTGATTTCCATAAGAGAAGAAACATTTCCGAGAGACTCCGGTATTTCCCTGAAAACTTGTTTCCAAAAATCGATAGGACTTGTAACCTTTGCAAATTTCCAACTGAGCTAGGAATCAGACCGGTCAAAAGATTCTCTTCCATGCCAATCAAAATTAAGCTCTCAAGTTTTCCAATATCACTCGGTATACTTCCCGAAATCATATTAGCTCCCATTAGCAAGAATTGGAGACTTGATGACAAGTTAGCGATTGAATTCGGTAAAACCCCAGAAAAACTGTTGTTATTGAATGCTAGGACCTCTAGTTTAGTACAGTTCACTAAAGATGAGAGAAAGCCAAGATCATTGCCTTCTCCCCTACCAAGGTTGTTCATCCCAACATTAAATCTTTCTAGATTTCTCAAGTTCCCCAAATTTTCAGGAATAGAGCCGGTAAGCTGACTGAATGTAACAGACAGCCATTCAAGCTTAGTAGCATTAGGTATTGAGTTAGGAAATGAACCCGTGAACTGGTTCGCTCCAAGGAGAAGAATCCTAACATTGGGAAATGTTAATCCAATGTCATCAGGAATTTCTCCAACAAACTGATTATGACTAATGCCAAAATAATCCATGTTTTATATGTTGCAAGTGATTCCTCTCCAGTGACAAATATGGGTTGAATCATTCCAGTTACTCAGTGTGTTAAAAGGTTCTTGAGTTATCTGGTTTTTGAATGCCAATAAAGCTAGCTTATCTGTTTGTGTGCTGAGTTTGGCTGTGTAGCAGGGTGAGAAACATGTGCAGCATAAGATGTAGAGATTGAACAAGGTTTGCATGGAAAGACAAGATTTAATATGGGATAGCAATGTGGTTGGTCTCGTAGATAAAATGTTAGTTTACGTTTGGTAAGTGTATATATAGCCTGCGTCGGGTTCAAATGAGAAATGATTTAAAAACTGGGACCAAGGAAAGCATGATAAAGTAAGGTTTTTCTGTCTTTTACACATGCAGGAAAGGGATAAAAACAAATCTCTCAATCGATAGTTGTAAGGATTAATTTCATTTTTGCATGCTTATAGATTTACTATTTTGTCATTTCCATTCTTATATCTTAATTTTTTCCCATTTAAGTTTACCTTGGTTTTTTCAGTGCTTGGGGAACATGTATTAACTTTTGATTGTTAATGATAATTAATTTAATAAAATAATATTGCTAAATACAGTTAATAATAAAAAAATTTACTAAAAGTAAAAAGAAAAGAAAAAAGTCTTAAGTTTTTCCATTACTTGTAGGAAAAGGCATTCCAACATGTTGGGTTTGTTGGGTTGTATCTATCATGTAGAATCTATTTTAATATTATAATTAACAACATATGTATGAAACAAGATTTGCCATTTTTTATTTATAGATTTATGCAAAGTGGTTTTGTTAAGTCAACCTTAAGGTCAAATTTTTAAATTTATTTGAGTTTAAGTCTCAGTTGAGTTGAACTTACTACTTATTATTATAACTTGACTTATTGATAACTTTATTATTAATTATGTAAAATTGTGTGAGAAGCATTGTACTTGTTATGTTTTATTAATGCATCTATTCTACATTGCCTATGACTTTTCAATAGTTTGAGATATTCCATGTTGCATTTTGCATGTCTAAGTTTTGTTTTGTTTTTCTTCCCCTTTGTTTATCTCTTATTATCCCTTTGAATCCTTAATCAAAACCTAGGTCAGGAATAGAGCATATATAAATATATACATACATATATATATATATCCATTTGGCCATATTCAAAATAAATATAATAATCGCTTTGTTTCTCTTTGCGGTCATGTGAGGGGAATAGATATACTCTATAAATTATTATGATGTCTTTGTTTGGTTATGAAATGAGTGGAAAATTTTTGGCCCAAAAACCATAGAGAAACTCCTCCTCCTAGCCCTAAAATTCAAAATTATTGTCACTGAGGACGGAGACAAGATCCATAAACATTTCACCCTTTTTAGACTTTTGGGATGGCTAATTGCTCTTATTTCTGCCCAGTGGTCTCTAATAATATGACCATAGCCAGAAAGAAGGAATGAACCTTTTTCTTTTCTCTTCGGAGTATGGTTTATAAGGGATCTTATTAAATTTACTTGGCTTCACTAATTTTATCAATTTCATAAGTGAAGTTTAAAATTATTAAATATTATATTTGATCAAACTTTTAAGTGTTTGTTGTGTCATCTTATGAAAATAGTAAATTTGACATGTAGAAGTTTAATTAGATACGAAACTTAGCATGTTCAAATTTTAGGTATACGATTTAACAAGCAACAATTCATCTGGGTATGATATTTAAAAATTTTAAACTTCACATATGAAATTGAAAAAGAAGAAGCAAAGTTTAGATAATATCTATAACATTATCACTATCTTTAATTAAGACGTTAATTTGATGAATTTCAGTAAATATCACATTTGATACCTCAACTTTGTTTATTTTTACAATTCTTGAAGTTTAAAATTATCAATTTGGTACTTGGATCTTTCCCTTTTTTTCAATTAACCAATATAAAATTTATTTATATATGTAATTAACTACCTAAATTTTACTCATAGTTGCAATTAACTACTTGATATAGAGGTAGTAAAACGATACATTTAAAGTTTAGGTAATTAATTGTAAAAATATGCAAGATAGTAAATGTGACATTTACCTTATGGATTTTAGTCATAAACTTAATCAACAAAAATAAAATATTAATTAACAAATGCATATCTCATACCATACATTAAAGTTTAAATTTATGATTATAGTCAGTAAAAATTTTTGCTGGAACAAAGCCGAATATATTATTTGAATTTTAGTAAGTATATCAATTCACATCTTAAACATTTAGGTTATCAAATGTCTTACACATTAGGGGTGAGATAGATAGGATATGAAGCTCTATTCATGCCTTACTTTCCAAATTCTTGAAATTGAAACATACCCTATAGTATCGGAACCATTTTAGAATATGTATCTTGTAGAACTTAAAAGGTATATCATATCATGTAGAACTTCTAAATTTTTCTTGTCTTATTGTGAAGTTCAACTTTACACATTTTTTAATAGGAAATTCAAGTTATGTTTTATTACTTTATGTCAAAAGATTTCTTTTAGCACTTGATTAATAGTTTTAAATATGTATTTATAAATATAGTTGTTTATATTTTATGATATTTCTATATTAGGGATAACACTTAGTAAATGGAGAAGAACAATTGGAAATAAAATAAAACCTATTAATTTAAGACGGCATATGATACCCTAAAACTAATACCATGTAAACCTTAAAGTAGTAAGTATAAAGTACGAAGATGTCATATGTGTATCCTATTTTATGGAGTAAGTTTTGAGATATTGTTACCTCTTGCCAGATGATTTTGGTATTGGGTTTGAAGGTTGGAGAGAACCTATAAAACAAACAAAAGTAAGCTATGTGGACTGTTGGTGGTGGTTTCAATAGGATTACTTTGATAATTAATTCATATTACTGTTTTCAAAATTGAGAGAGAGAGAGAGAGAACTTAAGAGTGAATGATTTTTGGATCCCCTTTACTTGATATTTATTGACGAGATTTGTAATCTTTTATAGGAAGATGTACTATATCTTTGAGATATACCTATCCATATTAGGAAGGTGCATTACAAATTTTGAGTGAAATATATTGGGTTAAGGAGTGTCAATTATGTATTTTCTTAATTCAATCAAGCAATTTATACATTACCTTTTTCTGATTGTATAGATTGGGCCAATGCACTTAGGCTTAATAGCCTAAGGTTCAAGGTGCTTAAGTAAGAAGGGAATTGAGCTAGCGCTTCGTAATGAAATCAACTAAGCTTGCGAGAGCTCGGTTTCAACACTAGTGAGGTCAATCCATAATTAGTGACTTTCATCATGACATTAGACGAGCTCTGAAAACCTAACAAAGTCCTAAATAGATTGGTTTGTACTTATCAAGTTCAGCTTATGCACTAAAGAAATCGGTTTGGACTTGAAGATCCACATTTTGAAATAATTTATTATCATTACTCGAAACCTACTTTATTACTTCTAATACTTATCCAAAATCTATTGATGGCCACTGTAAAACAGTCACCCCCTTACCCCTATTATTTACCCAATTAATACCTTAGGTTTCGGTATCACTTCTCTACTTATTTTAGGTAACATCTTCATCGTTGGAAAAAAGAGACAAACAATTACAAAGTATTGCGCACCGTTCCTTAAGTTAATCAAATTATAACGCTGAATGCTGATACGCAGATTTTCAATTAGACAGGATATTCTGCCAAGAAAAGGAAAAAAAAAAAAAAAAGAAGATAGGATATTTGACAACTTGAAAGTTTAAATAATAAATTTAAACTACCGAATTTTGCGGAAATTCGGGAAATTTAAACTACCGAATTTCAATAATAAAAGAAAAAGAAAATAGAAAAACTATCGAATTTCGGCAATTTTAAACTTGTTGCTTTTTTTTTTTTTAAATTTATACACGCCATAAAACGACTCAAGTACGGAATCAAATTAGTAGGAAATTCTGAGATGATATATAAAACATAAAATTATCATGTGCAACTTAAATTGATAAGTAAAACTTTATGAATTTGTGTTTATTAGTGGACAAAGCTTGTGGCACTATGCATCGATGACTTGATCCGTTTTGGTCCTAGGTATTTGATTGATAATTGTATCCTTGGTGATTTGATAAATAAAAGAATTACAAAAACATCCTTCTTTCTGTCTGGAATTTACGTAAGCAGGAAATTTGATGTGATACAATAATATAAATATATAAAAGACATAATCTGGGATATTAATATATAGAAAAACATAAAATTAACATGACACATAAGGCATAATTTACAACATTAATAAATATGATTATAACGTAAACTTATTGTTTGTTATATCTATTTAGGAAAAATGACAAAAAAACCAAACCATGTTTTGGCATATTTATAAACAAGTGTCCTGTGTGACATGTGTTTTAAATTAGTGTTAATAATAATTAAGTGTAGCATGTCAACATCTTATTGGTTGAAATTTATTATTTGATTCAGTAATATTTTTGAAAACTTTACAAAAAATAGAAAGAAAAAAGAAAATCCAATAATTAAAACAAAAAAAAAAATAAAATAAAACTCTTGTTGCCATTTTCCTGACCAACCTAAGAACAAGAGGTGTAGAAACCATTAGGAGGGGTCACGTAACCATCTCAAGGTAGTTACGGACTACCCTCAAGTCTTGGGGTAGCTAGTAAATAGCCAAAAATGATTCTAGGTCGTGCAAGCTACATCCTATGGGGATTGAACATCACAAAATATTATGAAAAAGGAAAAATCGATTGAAACTCAATGGATCAAAAGTCAAGTCGTGAAATAGTGGACTAGGGTTAACCTTAGCTTGCTATTGTCGACTACAACGTAATTTGATCATTTGCATGCTAAAGTTAGTTGAAGACCAAAAGTAGCATGATTGCCTTAAAGGCTAAAGTCCCAATTTCCCCCTAAACATTAAGGATTCTCCTTAAGACACCCTTAATATAGCTCTCAATCTTGAAACTATTATAAAACACAAAAACTAAACTATCTCCAAAAGCAAACAAACTCTAAAATTAGCAATTAACTCGGTCTCTTCTCAAATCTTTCATTGATTTCCACAAATCTTCAAAATTCAAAGATAAACCGACAACTTTAATATACAATCCTAATTTACATGTCTCTCACTCCAAACAATTTATATACCTAATGAAAAAAAAAATCTAATTTTTACTAACTTAGAAATTAGGGTTTAAACTTTTAAGGCAACTTATAACCTTTAACAAAACAAAACCAAAATTGCACTTGAATGACAATCACCATTCAGCTATATGCTACTTATATCATTCACATGTTTACTACAACGTTAGTGATCCTATGAAAAATTAGTCCTACATAAAGCACAAGTTAAGGAAAAAATATTCAATAGTACTAATACATTATGCAAATCAATAAATGGATTGTAAGTATTTATTAAATTTAAACATGTATCAGAATATCCTTTTTAAAAATGTATTAATTATTTTTTCACATATGAAAAATTTATAAATATTTACATACTACTTATCAATCTATATAATGTATTAGTATCATTGAATCCTCCCCGTAAAGGACCTAAATAAAAGTAGAATAAGGGAATGCAATTACTTCATTACCTTAAATTTCTTATAAATTCACATGCAAGAGGAGGGAGGGAGAGAGAGAGAGAGATTTTTACTTTTAGGTTTCTACTATGAACAATAACTTCTTATTCCTTCAAAATGAAGGAGAAAAAACTTTTCACCAATTCCATTCCATTTTCATTTTTTAGGATATTTCATGAAGAACTTTTGATATTTATTCCAAATTTTCTTTCTCTTTTATTCATTATAATATATAATTAAAATGATTATAGATAAAGACACTATTTAAAAACAAATGAAAAAATTTATTAGAAAAAATCTAAAGCATTGTCAATTATTTGTATATATTCGTAGCATGTTGGAGCATAAGTCCTCCTGGTCAGGCACTGGAAATTTCTTGCATGGACTGTATAGCCTATAAACCCACATGTCTACTTGAGATTTGGTCTTAGAAAAATTATAGAAATAGTGTATGGTCGGGAAAAGGTAATTGGGCGGCCGACTTTTGTTGACTTTAATGGGTGTGAATGTATAACTTGTAATTTTATCAAGAATTATTAAAAGATTTTCATAAAAATATGAATTTTTGTAACTTATATAAAATAAATTTTAACAAATTACAGATATATTTATAATAATTATAAAAAATTTGAAATATATTATGAGAATAAAAAAATGAAGAAATTGAATTCTTTTTCATTAAAAAAATTCTTAATTTAAAATCTAAAATTCACAAAAGAAAATCAAGACCCAAATTTTTTCTAAAAAGAAAAGTGATAAATTAAAAGAAAAACCAAAATTTTTAACTAATTTTGACTTATCAATAATATAAATAAAAATATGTAATTTTTTTCATAAACTTTTTCTTATTATCTCTAGAACCTCCTGAACGAAGGTTATAATATCAAACAAGAGACTTAGAGAGAGAAAGAGAAAAAAAATCAAAATAAGATGAGAATGATGATTTAATATCCTCATAGTTAATGGACTTCTACAAGTCTAGTTATATTTTTTATTTTAGATTTATTTAACTCATATATATATATAGAATCGATAAACTTTATTAAAAATATAATTTTTATCAAGTTTAATATATATAATGAGTTAAAAATATAAATTAAAAAAAAACGATTTTTTAATCGAATTAACTTAAAAAACCTTTTAAAATTTTAAACTTTCATATTTATACGATGTCTATGAATGCCATATATATAAGTGACTGAATTTCAGTTTTGGATTAAGCATTATTTTCTAGCATAATTTGTACGATGGTAAAAGAAAGTGACGTAACATCGATACTTTATATAATGTCATCATGGTTTTCGCGGTTCTTTCACGTCTATTCAAAGAAATAATGGTTCGGAATGGAAAAAAGAAAAATGCAAGTGGCCTTAAACTATCATAATTTAGTGTGAACGTGATATATCGCCTCGGCAAAGTTTCACATGCATGTCATTCGACATTCGGTGACTTTGGCACTGCAAAAGATCCCCCTGCATTTATATATAAACATTGGTTTATCAAGCCAGCTTCCAAAACTGTTAAATTATTTATGGGATGGGTTACGATTAATGAGTAGAAATTGAATAGCCATTCTTTTTAATTGAAAAAAATAAAACAATCTTTTCAGTTGAGAAAAATGTCTGTTTAAGAAATTTTTCATTTCGAATAGTAATTGTCCATTTATATTCATTAGGAGGAATAATGGAATAGACTTAGATATTCAATTACGAATACCGTTAATCTTTTTTAAAGTGTATTTATACAACTGTTTTAGTGCACATATGCTTAACGTTCTTATCATGAGTGTCAAAATCCAGATCAAACTTTTACGATTTTATAATTTTGTGAACCGTTTGCTAATTAAAACTTATATAATTTTTATTTTTTGAATAAAATTCGATAAAATCCCAATTCGAATATTTAAAATCAGTAAAATCCAGATTTTACTGATTTTACATAATTGAATAGATATATATGATATTTTTGCTTGATAGGTTTTTAGAATAGACCCTTATTTTTTTTTTTAACTTAACACACCCATCATTATTAGTCTCTTATTGATATTTCAGCTTAAGAAATCACACTTCCAACATTTTGTTTTTCTTTCATTCTACAACTGTAACCATAACTTCATGATATTAATTTTATTAATAACCATGATCTTATCATATGTAATTCTGTACTTTCTAAACCCACTTTTATTTTTCACTTATCTATATTACACAATTCATTTTTTATTGTCACCTTTACTTATGTTAACTCTAATTATAATATCTCCTAAATAAGAATAGCCAAATTTTAATTACCAAGACGTTTTTACATCTATATTCTCTTAGTTACCCTTTTCACGATGTAAACAAGGACATTTGATAAAATGGATTTTACGGGTATAGCCGGAAAAAGGTAAAGGTAAAGGTACGACCAACCCCTTGGCTTTGGTTTATCAAGTCCGCTTCCTAAACTATTGATCATATTTATGGGATGCGTTATGATTTATGAGTAGAAATTGAATAGCCACTCTTTTTAATTGAAAAAAATATAACAATCATTTCAGTTGAGAAAAATATCTATTTAAAAAATTTTTTATTTCGAATAGTAATTGCCCATCATTGTTAGCCTCTTATTAATATTCAACTTAAGAAATCACACTTTCAGCTTTTCCTTCTTCTTTCATTTCAAAACTGCAACCATAACTTTATGATATTGATTTTATTAATAACCATGGATCTTATCATATATAATTCTATACTTTTTAAACCCACCTTTATTTTTCACTCATCTATATCACACAATTCATTTTTTACTGTCACCTTTACTTATCTTAACTCTAATTATAATATCCCCTAACGAAGAATAACCAAATTTTAATTATTGAGACGTTTTTACATCTATATTCTCTTAGTTACCCTTTTCACGGTGTAAACAAGGACATTTGATAAAATGGATTTAGCCGGGAAAAGGTGAATGTACAACCAACCCGTCGGCTTTGGTAAATGCCACAGTGTGTGAAATAATGGAACGTGGACAAATTTCGGATTTCAATTGAAGCATTATTTCCAGCATAATTGGTACGGAAAGTAAAGGAAAAATGATGTAACGTTGATACTCTATAAATGTCACCAAGATTCTCATGGTACCATCATGTCGCTGTTCAAAAAGAGGGAAAGAAGCAAAATGCATCTGCTTTCTTCGGAAATAATTTAGGTGTGAACAAAATTTATAGTCTATTGATTATCCCAAACAGGACGTAAATGTGATTAAGGTTTTTACTGAATTGAACGAATTAATGTCTTATAAGATCTAATCCTATAAAATTTTAGAACTGAATTTCTATTTAGGTTTTAGAATTCATAAAAAACTCAACAGAAAAACTTTAAATCTGTAAAATTGATATATATTATAATTATATGTAATGCCCAATGAATGAAAAAACAAAAGAAGAAGAAAAATAATAATTATGTTCAATCGAGTCTATGAATTTCATCAAACAAATGAAACCCTCGATTATTTGAGTGATGCACATATCAAATTCAGGGTCATGCTACATTTATCGCCGCACATATTTTGCACAACTGATGCACATATCAAATTACTATATTTGATCTCATCAAGGGTCTTGCTGTGTTCAGGAAACGCTGATTATATGGGGCAATCAGGACAAAATTTTCCCGCTAAGCTTTGCGCACCAGCTGCAGAGGTGCGTAAATGTATAATGTTTTCCGTGTTTTTTGTTTGTTGCTGAAATGGAAATGTAAATGTAAATGTAAATGTTGTTCATTTCTGCGCAGGCGTCTTGGGAGTAAGTCAAAGCTAGAGATTCTCAAGAACACGGGCCACGCTGCTAACATCGAATCCCCAGAATCCGTGAATGATCTGCTAAAATAATTTGTTTCGGGCAAATGACAAGCTAATGATGGCGCATAGAACCTACTGAAAGAAAGCTCTTCACAGCATCAGTTCAGCGAAAATTTTGGAACCATTGAGGTTTTCGGTTGAATTATCCTGAGAACAACCTGCACTGAAGTTTTTCTACAAGTCTGAAGTCTAGACGGTGCTCTCATCGACACCATTTTCTTGGTCTGATATGTAATCTAAAAATATCAGCCCAAGAAGGAGATGGATAAACAGAAGATAAGGATGAATTGTGTAAATGATGATTGATGCAGAGAGCAGATTTTATTCTTAAAATGAAGTCAGAAGAATGCAGAAATAGACTCAGGTTTATATAGATTACAAGTTTTCAAATGGCTCAAGAATTGCATCATTGCGAGTTGGAACGATGGAGATATGTCACTGAATTCATACGATTTTGGCAGGTGATGTTGATGAGCCACCTTGTTCATGATCCTGTTATGACTATTTATTTATCATTGATGTTGGGAATGGAGATTCCATGCTATTTCTTACAACGCGGCTTAGAAAACTTAACTGTGCTAAGCTAATAGGATTGAGACCTTTTTAACAGCAGATGAAACAAAATCATATATAATACTTTGAATTACAGCTAGAAGTTGAACATGTAAATCATTTTCAAGATCAGAAATCATTCACCTGTTGCTGGGAATGGCCTTTCTCAAATCGACTTGATGTGGCATGCCGGTATTTCCCAAAACTAATAACCTTATTATTACACATTCCTCCTTGCATGATTATTGAACAAAGTACTCATCATATAAAAAAGATAACATATACAGTAGATTATCTTTCATAAAGTCCTTAATCCTGTCCAATCTGAAAAATCCCAGCAGCAGCCATTCTATAGTTACAAATTCATCCTTTATTTTCCAACTTTCACTCTTTCTCATAAGTAAAGATACTAAAATAGTCTTTACAAACTTATGAGATTGTGTAGGGTTCGAATTGGAAGAGGTCACGTGTATGCTGCATGATTGGTCGTGTTGCGTGATAGGAAATAACTTAATTTACACATATGGGATGATTAAGTGAGACAGAATAGGAAGGAGAAGTAGGTAATCTTAATAGGCTTTAACATGTTAGGTGATAGGTGAAGGAATGCAATGGCATCAAATTTCACAATGGATGAAGAATGGGATAGTGTTCTTAGAATGTTTGAGTTGTTTGATCTTTGAGACAGGATTTCAGTAGAGTAATAATATTTGTCGAAATTTGTCTCTTGTTCAAATGAGGAAATGATGGAGGTATTTATAGAAGATGGTAGGTAGATTCGATCCGTTAGATCATGATATTAATCAATAGCTAGGATTGAACCCTTTTATATATGAGTATCAAATGAGCTGTTCTTATGGGTTTAGGCCCAAATAAAAAGCTTTATATTTTATTAGTGTAAGCTAAACCAAGAAAAGTTGAGTGAGACGGACTAATCTAATGGGCTTTATTCCAAACCTACCATGTAAAATTTCCCTTGATTATTGCGAGTTCTTATGAGTTGACTCTTCTGGCCCTATCATCTTAGCCTAAAGAGTCAAATTCATTTAGTTTATTGGGCTTAAAGCATATAAGTTAGATTTACCCCTCTACATTTTACCTCTTGACCAAAGTCCTTCAGATGAAGTTAAAGGGGTTTGGGCATCAAATAAGCCTGTCAAAAGGTTAAGTTACTGTTTAGCACATGTGTGCTGTAAAACAGCTACATCGCTACTGACATCTGTACATGTATTTAAGAATTTTTTATCTAGTACGTAAGTTTGTAGCACTATCCAATAATGTGCTGCTTTGGCTATTCGAAGTTGTATTGGCCCCCATGACAAATGATCGTATGTGTGCAAGACTAATAATTCTTTATGAGTTGACAAACTTCCTTGATCAAATCAAATCTTCCATCTACGTTGTGGATCCTTCCTCTTAGTAAGTTGTGTTGAGATATTCCATACTGAAGAAGTTAACTATTGCGTCATTGCATTTTTCCTTGATAGTCTACAGTATAGAAATAAGTTGCTAATTACCCCCTTTTAACCATTATTCATTTTCAACCAAAGTGAGAAGTCTCGGTATCATCAGCCTTTTAGGGAAATCAAAATATTTAGCCCACTACTAAATCAACAGCTTTCATATTCATTTATTTATTGTAAATCAATTGATCCACCTACAATAATAGTAATATACTCAATTTTATAATTTTGTCAAAGCTCATGAGTATACATCATTTAATGAATATCACGGCGTACACCCTTGTGGTCACGTTTTGTATGGAGCCAATCCATATTGATGCGTGAAGCTCGATTCATGCTAGAAATAACCAATTGATATTATGCTACCTCAACTATGTATACTTCATAGAAACTTAATAGTTGCTTCAATCACTTGTGTAATTTGAACATGGACCTATACACATGAGCTAATCTAATTTTCTTTTCTTTTTTTTATCTATCTTTTATTCTTCATCAAATGGCTATTTATTAGGGGTGGGGGCGGTTTGCCCTTCCCTCATCGAACCCTCATCGAACCGAACCTAATATAATGATTTGTTTTTTTTTTTTTTAAAGTCAAACTTAACCATATGATTCGGTATATAAATTTTTTGAATCAAATTAAAACCAGTTTGATTCGGTTTGATCCACGGTTTGAACCGTTTGTATCAATTTTTTACTAAACATTTTTATCTCCAATAAATATGAAATTTTAAATAAAATTTTCTCAACTTAATCTTAATAATTAACACAAAATTATGATAAAAAATAACAAGATATGAAAAATTAATGAAATTTATGAAGATTAATAGAAAAAAAAATATAAAAAAGTACAAAATAATTTCATAAATTTTTTTTATTTAACCAAACGGTTCGGTTCAGTTTGGTTTAAAACGATACGGTTTGGTTCACTTCTCGGAATTAAACTGTAAACCATTTATACATAACTGATTCAAATCGTAAAGTAAATGGTTTGCAAAAAAATCTATTTTTCAGTTTGGTTAAAGGTTCGACTCACGGTTCATGGTTTTTTTGCCCACCCTTACTATCTATACATTGAGTCCATGTACAAATTCATGTTTATACCTTGCATAGCTGGCACCAAATCATGATAATAACTACTAAGGCAAAGCACTTCTTAAGTCATAAAAGACACCATGACAATTTTGTAACTCGGGTTGGCATCTCCTCATTTTGACATTTCTATTTTGTAACAAGCTTCTAGAGAAAGCATTACATCGCCATTTAGTATAGTAACTCTTGACATTGCATTTCATGTGTTCCATCACGTACCAGTACCCTATTCCCGTAACCATAAATTCATGCACATCCTCTTTCTATGATTCAAAGGACACCTCATCATAATCTACTTCAAAATGCTAGGATAAATATGAAATATTAATAAAAGAATATTCCCTACTGTACAAAGAACATGTGTCACTATTTAGTTTACTAAGGAATATTTTCCGTTATGGTGCCACATGTCACTATTTGGTTTACTGGGGAATATTTTTTGTTATGGTGCTATCTTTACAAATATACATCCTTCTACTCTTTACATTGCATACACATATTCCAAAAGCTAAATTCATCCTCTTGCGCATCCTTGTCTCTTTCATTCCTCATCTAGCTAGCTTCCATTTTCATTTCATACACCATCTTCCTCTTATTATTTCATTATCATATTATTTTTCCTCTTTTTACTCTGATTTGTCTTGGCCATTCCTTGCATATTCATATCTGTACTCTTTTCATTACTTCACCATCTCCTATAAAATTTTTCTTTCGATTTTACTTTGTTTTAGCTTATAAACTTCCTTCTTTTTTTTTTTTTTACATACCACAACATCTCCTTTTGATAAGAATCAGGTTACTAGGCCTTTGACTCATAGTCGAGCCTAAGGACTAGAATGACTGGTAAGGCGAATCCTCTTGCTACAATCGACTCCTACCGAAATCGAGTATCTCCTTACCGATCCACTCTGCATGTCGAGCCGTATTATTGCCCACTCTTTGGAAGTTGTATCCGAATAGCAAATTATCGAGACATTAATCGAAACTTACACACTTACTTACTTATGTTTGAGTCGACTACTTTGAGAGAATGACCTCGGATTATCTTCAATCACCCTTACTCGAACAAGCAACTTGACCATAATCTTATGTTTGCATCTCCTAACAGCATTACCAATACATCTTCGCCACATGTACAGGACTACGTGTAGAACCTGTTACACTAATTATTATATTCTTGAATATTCATTTTTATCTTTTGTATTCTTTGTACATTACATTTTTAAGAAATACCCCTTTTGTCTTTTACCCTTTTTGTCTTTTTCCCTTTTAGACTAGTTGCCTTAACTTACTGGGTATAAATACTCTTGTAGCTGGAAGAATAGATTAGATCATTAACACACTGAATATTCTTTCTTTTGTAAACACTATTTGTTACTCTCATTTCACTTTTATTCTAATCCTTAAGCAAAGCTAGGTAGCGAATAACCTAACTGGACTATCTCGTGTGTCATATCAAGCTATTATGTGAGTCTTCGAAAGTTCCACTAGCACGTCATATCCTTTAGAGTTGTTTAAGGGTTTTTGCTTACTCTTTCATTCACCCTTTCATACCTCTTGTGTGTTTCCTCATCACCTTTTTCAAGCTTTCGGTAAGCTTGGATCCATTCCCGCGATCGGCCTTGTCTATTCTTAGTTTTGGTATGCATCATTTTGGTATTAGAGCAGAGGTTTTGTTTGAGTTATAGTAATTGTTTTGAAGTTCTGTCTATACTCTGTTTTGCATGTGTAAAGCAGAGCAAGTTACTTTGTTCATTTAATTGCTATGTTTACTAGCTGTTAAGTTTTTGGTTGTGGAAGTGTTTGTTGAAACACTTAATCAAAGAGTGTGAGAATTGAATCTATTAGAGAAAATGACGAACGCAAGTGTTAATATTGGTGCTGAAGATGACAATAGTGGTGTTGTCCACCACGACCGACAGTCTCAAGATACTCCAAGAAGCACAGATGAGAAACTTGATGAGGTAGCTAACTTCCTAGTAGATTTAACTCGAGTTATTCATGCATTAGCTTATCAACCTGTTGAAGTTGCACATAACACCTTACAAGCTGCTCGACCTACAAGAGGTCAAAACTCAGCTTGATAAGTTCGAGGTAGAGGAGTAGGCAGACGAGTGAGGAGAAGGATTAACTTAGGAGACATGGGAGAAGAGGATGAGGAAGAGTATTATGAAGAAGATGAGCGAACTTAAGCACCTAGAGTGTTTGACCATGTGAAACTTCGGATTCCAAACTTCAATAGATTTGGGAATGAGATGAATATTTAGAATGGGAAGAGAAAGTGGAATGTGTTTTTGATTACTACTAATATGAGGACTACGAGAGAGTGAGAACTACTACTATTGAGTTCTTCAAATATGCCACCATGTGGTGGAAAAATTTTCAAGCCATGAGGAGACGAGAAGGATATATAAAGATTAATACTTGGCTTGAGATGAAGAGGATACTCAGAAATATATTTGTGGTGGATACTTATTTGCAAAATATCTTTACTCAACTTTAAGAGCTAAGACAAGGAGGTTGAAATGTTGATAAGTATGTCTAGAAGTTCCAGATGCTTATGATTTGCTATGAAGTGGAGGAACCACCAGCACAAACAATCTCTAGGTTCCTTACAAGATTGAGAGGTGATATTTAAGACATGGTGGAGCTCTAATGATTTACCTTAATGGATAAAGCTATTTGAATTGCTCAATGAGTGGAAAGGCAGAGAAGGAGTCGAATGCTAACTCGATCATTAACTAGCCGACTTGTTCAGTCAAGCCAACCTATTCAAGAAAGCTATTGAGGTCAGTCGAGTACAAAGCAGAACAGAAGAGGGGATGTCAAGATTGAATTGAAGGGTCGACCAAAAAGTGACGTGCCAACATGCACTTATGAGAAAGGTAAGGGATCTGGTAGGAAGATAAGTCAGATTAAGTACTTTAAGTGTGAAGGATTTGGACATATGGTTGCTTAATGCCCAAATCAAAGGACTATGGTCATCAAAGGAGACATCCTAAAGCTAGAAGTGGAGAGTACTAATGAAGAACCCGAGGAGGAGGAGAGCAATGCCGAGAAAGAAGTTTCTTAAGAAAATGAGCTCATTGAAGAAGATGTGTTTGTTAAGGACTTAGATCAGTTGATCTTGGTTGTTCAATGCGCAATGAACATGGAACCCTTACGCGAGGAGAAGTAGAGAAATAATTTGTTTCATATCACTTGTAAGGTGAACAATCAAGTACGTACCCTCATTGTGGATACTGGATAGTGGTAGTTGTACTAGTGCGGCATTAGCCGATCTGGTCACAAAATTGAAGTTGCTGATTGTTGCATATCTGAAGCCGTATAAGTTGCATTGGTTGAGTGAGAATGGAGCACTACATGTCATTCAGCAAGTATTACTATTGATTACTATTGGAAATTACTCTAACTAGATTCTTTGCAATGTACTGCCTATGTGTGCTTCCTATGTATTGCTAGGTAGACTGTAGTTGTTTGATAGAAGAGTTATCCATTATGGATATTGAAACACATACATGTTCAAGAAGGATGGTAGGGAGATCATGCTAAACCTGATGCCATTGAGTGAAGTTAGCAAACTACAGGCTAAACTTGCTCACAGATCGAAGAAGACTCTGATGATGAGTAGAGCCAAGCTTCAAGAGGTTAGTTAAGCCGATACACCGACCTTTCTGTTGGTTAAGCATCTATTAGAGTTGAAGGAGTGAGGTAAACTGCCCTTGGAAGTAAAAGAGTTACTGGCTGAATATACCGATTTGTTTAGAGTAGTTTCTAGAAGGATTACTACTATTCAAAGGCATTGAGCATTGCATTGACTTAGTGCCCATCGTTGTCCTGCTAAATAAGCTAGCTTATCGGATGAGTCTCGAACAAGCTTCCAAACTCCAATGATAAGTTAACGAATTACTGGAGAGAGGGTATGTTAGAGAAAGTCTCAGCCTTTGCATTGTACCAGTGCTTCTAGTGTCGAAAAAGGATGGAACTTGGTGGATATGTTGGTAATTGAGTGGAGAACAAGATAACAATAAAATATAAGTATCTAATCCTTAGGTTAGAAGATACGTTGGATGAATTGAGTGGAGTTAAGATCTTCAATAAGATTGATCTGAAATCTAGCTACCATCAAATTTGCATAAGGCTGAGAGATGAGTGGAAGACTGCTTTCAAAATTCGACATGGACTCTATGAGTGAAGGGTCATGCCATTTGGCCTGTTGGATGCCTAGAGCACTTTCATGAGGCTGATGAACCATGTACTAAGATATCTAATGGGGAAGTGTGTTGTAGTGTATTTTGACGATATCCTAGTATATAGTGCCAACATGCCGAGTCATTGTGAACATCTTCGAGCCATAGTCAATGTCCTTCGTACCAAGAGATTATTCGGCAATCTTAAAAAGTGTTGCTTTTGCTAGGAGAAAATGGTATTCTTGGGCTATGCAGTAAGTGGAGAAGGCTTACGAGTGGACGATAAGAAGATCCGAGCAATCATCAAGTAGCCGACTCCTATTACTTGTATCGAAGTGAGAAGTTTCCATAGACTGACTTCATTCTGTAGAAGATTCATCAGGAATTTCAACACCCTTACTATACTACTTACTGAGCTAACAAAGAAGAACATCAACTTCTGATGGGGAGAAAAGGAGGAGAGAAGTTTTGCTAAGATAAAGGAAAGGTTGACCTTTGCCCCTATACTAATTCTACCTGACTTCGAGAAAATATTTGAGCTGGAGTGTGACGTGTTAAGCATTGGGATAGACGCTGTCCTAATACAGGAAGGCTGACTAATTACCTACCATAATGAGAAGCTTATGGGACCTTAGCTAAACTATTTTGTGTATGATAAGGAACTCTTAGCACTGATTTGAGTACTGTAAGTGTGACAACATTATTTGTTGCCGAGAGACTTTATCATCTATACTAACCATGAAACTTTAAGGTATCTCCGAAGTCAGATAAAGTTGTTGAAGCGGTAAGCGAGATGGGTCGAATTCCTCGATGGGTTTAACTTTGTAATAAAATATAAGTAAGGAAAGAGTAATGTGGTTGTAGATGCTCTTTCGAAAAGGAATGTACTCCTGAATAAACTATAGACTAGATTGTTTAGGTTTACAAGCATTAAAGAGCAATACTCTAAGGATCCATAGTTCAGACCTATACTTATGTGGTGTGTCGATGGAAGGATAGTAGATAAGTATCATATGAAAGATGGGTATTTGTTCCAAGGAGAGAAACTATGTGTGTTGACCTGGTCACTAAGAGAATTACTGATTTGGGAAGCTCACAATGGAGGACTCTCCAGGCATTTTGGAGAGAGAAGGGCTTATGAACTATTGAATGGTGGTTTCTTGTGGATGAGAATGAGGCGAGATGTGTACTGAGTTATTAAAGATTGTGTCGTATGCAAAAGGGCTAAATATTGACCTAAGCAAGGGAAGGCAATGCCTTTGCTTGTTTTAACAAAACCATGGAATGAGTTAACCATGGACTTTGTTCTTAGATTACTACAAACTGTTCGAGGCAAAGATTTTGTAATGGTTATTGTAGATAGGTTCACTAAGATGGCACACTTTGTACCCTGCTCTAAAACTAACGATACTTCAGTTATTGCTTCTCTTTTTCCTGTAGGAAATTGTTCGGCTATATGGTGTGCCATGAAGTGTAGTATTCGACGGAGATCTAAAGTTCTTGAGTCATTTTTGGAGAACTCTGTGGTGACGGATGGGGACTAAATTGCTCTTTAACACTTCCTGTTACCCTTAAATGGATGGCCAAACAAAAGTAGTCAATTGTACTTTAGGATCACTACTCTGAGCTATAGTAGACAAGAACTTAGCTGATTGAGACGTCTGTTTACTAGTGGTCAAATTCGCTTACAATCGAACCGTACATGACATCACTAAGCAGACCCCCTTTGAAGTTGTTTATGGTTTCAATCTTTAGTTGCTCCTCGATCATACCCTTGTACCTGTATCTGAGTAAGAAGACCCTATTACGAGAGACCAAGTACAATCTTTTTGACATATCTACGACAAAGTCACTCAGCATATTGACCAAGCCATTAGAAAAATGCGAGAGAAGACTAAGGGTAGGACAATTAGATAATTCCATCTAGAAGACTTGGTGTAGCTGCACCGAAGCAAGGATAGGTTTTTGCGCAAGAGGAGGAATAAGCTATGCACAAGAGGAGGAATAAGCTATTTGCAAGAGTTGAAGGACCTTTCAGAATCCTTCAAAAGATCAATGACAACGCCTACAGGTTGAAGTTGCCCGAAGATTATGGGGTTTTTGATACCTTCAACATTGCCGACCTTAGTTCATATTACCCTGATGACGAGCTGATAGAAGACTACTTGAATTTGATCCCAAATCCAAATCAACCCAAAGGGAATGATAGGAATTAGGCTATTAAGCTTTTGACCTACAGTCAAGCCTAAGGACTAGAAAGACTGACAAGGTGAATCCTCTTGCTACTGTCGACTCCTTCTAAAGTTGAGTATCTCTTTGCCGATCTACTCTGCATGCCAAATCGTATGATTACCCATTCCTCTAAAGTTGTGTGTCGAATAGTAGATTGTCAAGACATTAGTCAGGACTTGTACGCTTACTCACTCATGTTCGAGCCGATCACTTACTCGACATCACCTTAGAACAACCCTAGACTAATCCTTAATCACCCTTACTCGAACAAGCAACATGATTGTGCCTTTTTGTCTACATCCTCCAACAGCATCACCAATACATCTCCACTATGTGTACAAGACCACATATAGAATTTGTTACATTAATTATTGTTTTCTTGAATATTCATTTTTACTCTTTGTATTCTTTGTATATTTCTTCTTTGGGAAATACCCTTTTTGTCTTTTTCCCTTTTAGACTAGTTGCCCTAACTTATCGGGTATAAATACCCTTGTACTTATAACTAGAAGAACAAATTTGATCATTAATATACTGAATATTCTTCCTTTTGTAAACACTATTTGTTTACTCTTATTTCACTCTTATCTTAACCCTTAAGCAAGGCTAGGTGGCGACTAACCTCATTAGACCATCTTATACATCATATCAAGCTGTGCCATGAGTTTTGAAAGTTTCATTGGTGTGTCATATTTTTTAGAGCTATTCGAGGGTTTTTGCTTACTCTTTCATTTACCCTTTTGTACCTCTTGTACGTTTCCCCATTACCGTTTTCAAGCTTTCAGTAAGCTTGGACCCATCCCCACGACCGGCCTTGTCTGCTCTTGGTTATGATACGCATTTCCTTCCTTTCGTCTTTTCATTATAATATAGATTCTTGCAAGCTCCAGTCTTTTATTTGATATTTCTCGCGTCTAATATTGGTTCAAGCTCTTCATACACAATCTTTCATTCACTTATATCTTCAAATATATCCATTGCTCATTTGTGTTTTAAAATTTCTTCTTAGCAATCTCCAGCTACGTCTATTTCATTCCTATACACTGCAGCATTCATAAACTCTTTCTATTTTACATAAATTCCAGTGGCTACACATTAACATTCCTCTTGTCATGGAATTTACAGGCTCTTAGTAGTCTCGATTGAATTTCCCTAGCGGACTTGTATACGAAGCTTTACTTGGGTAGTCCTTATTGAAAGCAAATGGAATTGCTGTAGTTTCAACCATGGTACCAACAATCATGCTCGCGTGTTGTGAAGACGATGAGTCCTGAAGTTGAGCTTGAAGTAGAAAGTGAAACCACTACTGGAATCCTTAAAGCAAATACAATTCCAATACACCGACTATTGAGAATTTATGCTAATATAAGTGAGTGATTCTTCCGTCTCTACGTTTCTGACCCTCTTTTCTTCTTTCCCCTTTTTTGTTTATATATTATTTTCCTGACTTGCCATTTCTTCTTCTATCTCAGGTTATATTGGTGTCTTCGAATAGTTGTAGACATTTAGGGTGGGTACTTGTTTTGAGGGGGGAAATTGTACATGTCGACTTGCTCTTTACGAGAATTATTTATCAAGGAAGCCTATGGTAGAGGATTGTTTAGGCATTTGGGGAGAGAAGGACCTCTGAACTATTGAATGGCCATTTCTTCTAGCCAAGAATGAGATGAGACGTACACCGAGTTGTAGAAGACTATATCGTGTGCAAAAGGGTTAAGTGTCAAGCCAAGCAAGAGAAAGCAATGCCTTTGCCTGTTCCAATGAAACCATGGATCGAATTGAGCATGGACTTTGTTGTCGAACAACCATGAATTGCCTAAGGCAAAGATTCTGTAATGGTCATCGTAGATATGTTCAATAAGATGGCACACTTTATATCCTGCTCTAAAATTAACAATGCTTCGGCTATTGCTTCTCTTTTCTTATAGGAAATTGTTAGGCTACATGGCGTGCTTAGAAGTGTAGTATCAAATAGAGACCTAAAGTTCTTAAGCCATTTTTGGAGAACTCTATGGCAACGGATGGGGACCAAATTGCTATTTAGTACTTCCTATCACCCCTAAACAGATGGCCAAATAGAGATAGTTAATCGCACATTAGGATCACTACTCCAAGCTATAATGGGTAAGAACTGAGCTGATTGAAACGTTTACTTACCAGTGGTTAAATTCGCTTACAACAGGACAGTACATGACACCACCAAGTAGACCCCATTTGAGGTTGTCTACGGTTTCAATCCTAAGTTGCTCCTCGATCACACCCTTATACCTAAATCCGAATGAGAAGACCTTAATGCAAGAGCCTGAGTACAGTCCCTTCAGCACAACTGCAACAAAGTCACTTAGCATATTGACCAAGCCGCTAGAAGACTATGAGAGAAGGTCAAGGGTAGAACGACTAAACAATTCCAACCGGGAGACTTGGTGTGGTTGTACCTTGGTAAGGAACAGTTCTCGAGCAAGAGAAGAAACAAGCTATCTGCAAGAGTTAAACAACCCTTTAGGATCCTCCAATAGATCAATGACAATGCTTATATGTTAGAGCTGCTCGAAGATTATAGGGTATTAGACACCTTCAACATTGCCAACCTTAGTCCATGTCACCCTAACAGAGAGTTAACTGAAGACTATTTGGATTTGATCCTAAATCCAAATCAACTTGGAGGGAATGATGGGAATCAGGCTACTATACCATTGACCCACAATCGAGCCCGAGGACTAGAGATACTGGCAAGGCGAATCTTTGTACTCTAGCCGACTCCTGCTGAGGCCGAGTATCTCCTTGTCAACCAACTCTACATGTCGAGCCGAGTAATTGCCTATTTCTTGGTAATTGTGTGCCGAGAGACAGAATATTGAGACAGCAGCCAACCTTTACCCTCTCATACTCATGCTCGAGCCAATCACTTGCCCAACTTCACGCTTGCTGAGAGGCCAAGAGAATGACACCAAATCAATCTTTAGTCACCCCTGCCATGACAAGGAACCTGCCTGCACTCTTTGTTTGTATCCTCCAACGACATTACCAATGTAACACTGCTACTGTAAATACCTTATTTTTGTTATTTTTCGTTTTCGTTTTATTTTACTTGAGCAAAGTTAAAAAATAAACAAAATAAAAAAAAATCAAAATAATAAAAAACGAAAATTTAAAAAATAATATTAAAATAAAAAATAAAAAAGAGTCGAGTTGTATTGAATCTATTCGAGTTGTATTGTATTAAGTCGTATCGTATCGAGTCGAGCTGAGTCGCATTAGATCATTTCATATTAAATCATATGATAATGTGTGATCAATTTAATAAATTACTAAGTTATTGAGGAATTGGGCTTTAATAAAATAATTTTGGTCCAATCCAGTATAAAATAGATTTTTTATTTAAATTATACTGGGCTAGATTAAATTAATTTAAAAAGTGGACTCTTGGATTAAACCAAATAGGATTGGATCGGGTCGGGTCTTGAAAAATAGAAAGCCTAAATTAAGTATGGTATCTAGAAAACTAGGTTAAATCTTTAAAAAATCCAAAACGTATCTTCTGCATCTAGAGTTCATTATTGTATCTAGGATTTGTTAAGATACGAAAGATTCAATAAGTGAGTTTATAAATAGGAAATTATCGAAAAAGTTCGAGATGTTCTTTATTTCCTACAATTAATTCTATAACTCCCTAGATGACTTCAATCCAATTCCCTCGCAATTCTGAACACACTTCACAATCGCAAAACCCACTGTCCAATCCGAATTGTGAAACCCCTTGAAATCATATCCCAATCCACGAATTCCAAATTTTTGAATTGCCAACACTTGACATTCCACATCCAAAATCCAATTGCGAAGCCAACGAACATCTGAAGTCTTGAAATCTAAAATCAATTTCGAAGCTTGATGTCAAATTTCCGAAGCCAATCCAAAATCAATTTTGAAGCCGATCCAAAATCAATCTTCATAGCCACATCTCCTTGACATCCTGATCGAAGCCCTAGCCACATCCTACACACAATCTTTGTAAGCCCCACAATCAGTTACTTGGAGTTTGGCTTGTAGAATTTAGGACGATCGGTTAAAGGATTTGATTGAACATAAATTATTGAATAAAATTAGAAATATTAGTAAAAGTAATCCCATAAGTTCAAATTTAAGAAAATAAGTAATAAAATAAAACAATATAAAATTTTTAAAATTTAAGTATATTACTTGTTATTTATCGAAAATACGTAAAATGCATTCCGATAATTAATGAATCACTAGAGATAAATTATATGCACACTAAAAATCATAAAATAACCTAAATAATATTTAGAAATATTTATTTGTACTATAATAATGCTAAATAATATTTAGAAATATGAATTTTATGTAGGTAGAAATATGCGTAATTACTTAAAATACGCGAAATGTGCTATAATAATGCTAAATAATAAAAAAAATTCATAATTAATTAAGGAAAAATAAATAAAAATAAAAAAAATTAAGAAATGATTCAAATTTGGGTCGTGGTAGTTAGGGAAAAAAAAGAAAAAAATCGGTCAATTAAATTAAGACAACAAAAAAGGCAAATTAGAAAAAGATAAAGCAATTATGTAATCAAATTAATGCACAATAATTCTCCAAGACTCGTATAAATACCCCAAATTTTTCAAAAGAACATTTTAGATGTCTAGAATTTTAGAAAATTAGAGAGATGAGAAATTGAGAGGAAATTAGAGTTTTACAAAAAATCACAAAAAAACTGTACAGTTAGAGCTTCTAAGAACAACCCAGACCCAACAAGCACTTGGGAGTGGATGGCCACTACCATCACACGGTGGTGGTAGCGCCCAGACTGGCCAACAAGGCTACGACGGCCGGCGATGGCTAGAGCCACCTACACAGGTGAGTCCAATTTCCAACCCGATTTTGTTTAATTTTGTAAAAATATTAAATATTCTTAGAAAATTATGAAACTTGTTATTTTGAAACATTTTTGTATTTAGTTTTTAGGAAAAATATTATGTTGATGAAAAATGTCTCATGGTATATGGTCCTTAAGAAATTGAACAAAACCGAGCATGTTTAGGATTAGAAATAAATTACCTTAAGAGTGTAGTTTTGAGCTTAAATTTTTTTTGTAGACTACTTAGATGATATAGAATAGTACCACGAAGCCCTTTTTCAAAAATTAATTTTTGAAATTTTTAGATAATTTTTAGGCCTTAAAATGATGCATAAAATGAGTTATTTTTGGGTAATTAAATGGTTAATTACTAATTTAGTAAATTATTATATGTTTTAAGATATTCAAATCTGATGAAGTATGATATTTGTATCCTTTAGGGTGTTAGATGTAATTATTAGGGTAATTATGTAGTAAATAAGTAATAGGGAAAATAGTAAATTTTAAGTTAATTTTGTAAATTAGGGTAATTCGGTGTAAAATATGATTTGGGATGAATTTAGACATTTTCAAATGTTAATTGATGTTGGGATATGGTAATTAGAGTGATAGGAATATTAGATGTGTATTATGTACATAATAGGTGATAATACATAATATGTAATTATTAGAAATATAATAAATAGAAGATATTAGGATAAAAATTGATATTATATAAATAATAGGAATATATAATAAATTTGATAGAAAATTTAAATTTATGTAATTATATGAAAAATGTAAAAAACTTCTCACATCAGGAGTAAATTTGATACATTAATAATGATTTAAGTATACCGGGTGGAATAAAATATTGACTATGAGGAATTATGGTATTTAGGATATCTGGAAGTAATGTGATTAATTTCACATTATGAGTTGAAACGAATTTCTAAGGTTCGTGTATAAAACAATACATAGAAATTGAACTAGAACCTAATTTAGAAATTGATGTAGAAACTGAACCCGAATCTAGCCCCAAACCTAGAATAATTGTAAAAGATTTGAGAACATAGATAATTAGACATATTAAACCTTAAACCAAGGATAACAATAAGTATTATGGGATAAAACAAACTTATAACAATTATATGAAAATGGAGACAATGTTGGTATTATAAGGATCATTGGCAATGGATTAAACGAGTCCCACCTCGAGTGAGTAAGCAATGAGTCGAGGTAAGTTGGAATTAATATGTTGCTGTATTTTGGGGGCTTGAAATTATACTTGGTTGTGCTTGTTAAATAGTTAGCTATATACATGTACTTGATTATAAGCGATTTTATGATTCTGTTTGTTATTCTGGTTTGTATTGTATGAGATGATCGATCAGGCTGAACTAGACTTAACAAACATATGACTTGTAACCATAAACCGAACCTGTATAGCAACCCATTAGGGGAAACTTAGGATTCTCCGACCAAATAGCGATCCCTTCGAAAGGGATAGCACTAGATAGTATAATAGGTCCCTTCTTCATTCTTAGTCAAACTAAGTGACAGGTGAGGAGGTCACAACAAGGATGAAGTCAACGGTTTGAAGGTAATCGTGGGATGAGCGGTGTCTCTATTGTACAAGTTTGGGTTTGGTCCTGAACTGTTGTATTAATGGCAACTCCTCAACCTAGATTAGAACGGGAGCAATTTCTCTGATCTCACGACAGGCCGAACAACGTCGTACGATGGTATTTGCTTGAATATGCATTGTACCTAATAAGTTAGTTGATAACCTTATTTGTGTTTGTGGTATAGTTTTAAGTCCTCCGTCCTAACTTACTGAACTATGGTTGCTCATATCCTTATAGCCGTTGTTACAGGTGCTAGCGATAAAGCGGCCTATAATAAGTTGGTTGATAACTTTGTTTGTGTTTGTGGTATAGTTTTAAGTCCTCTGTCCTAACTTACTGAACTATGGTTGCTCATATCTCTATAGCCGTTGTTACAGGTGCTAGTAATAAAGCGGCCTATAATCACCTTGACGCTAGCAACTGCAGGATCCTGAAGAGTGAGGATGTAAATAGAAGACCAAATTCATTCTCTAGTTAGAATTATTTTAAATCTTTTAACATTAGATTACAAATTACTCAATTAGATTGTGAATAGATTGTTAAATCTTGTAAATACACTCAGATTAATATAATGTGAATATTTATTTTTCTTAATTTCATAAGTAAACAATTTATTTAATTATAAACTGTTTACTTCAAAGCGGATTAATCGTGAACGCTTTGTGTAGATTAGGTCTAGGATGGCAATTGTAAAGTCAACTTCTATCTTAGAATGGTTTGCATAGTGGAGCTGTTATAACTCTAACGCTTCGGGGCATGACAATCCTCATAGTCACAACAAAGCAACCACATACACGTTGACGAATACGAGCACAACATCGACATGATCATGTGCGATTCGGCTCATAGATTGTAGACACGTAATTTTTTCTCTCTTTGCTTGTTTTTTATTTATTATTTTTCTTTCTTTTCTTAGTAGGCCTTAAATTAGAAAAAAATTCAAAAGATAGGGAATTAAAAGAAAACCCAAAAAAATTAAGAAATGTAGAAAAAATAAGAATCATAGAAAAATAAAAAAAAAAATTCAATAATAAGAAAAAGCACAAAGAAAAAAGAAATTTCATAAAGAAACCCTAAAAAAGATAAAAATTTAGAAAATGAAGTTTAAAATTTTAGAAATTTGAAAAAATTACAAAAAAGGAGAAAAATTAAATTCAAATAAAAAATTTTAGAAAATATCATGTTATTAGGATAGATTTTAATTTTGGTTTAGAAGTTGGGCCATTAAACTTAGGCTTTGATTTAAATCTAACTCAAGCTAACCGAGTCCATATATACAATTTGATTGCACATATAAACAAGGCACAGGTCAATGGCCTAACAGTTAAGCGTATGGATTAGCAATGAGTTTGAGTATGAGGTTTCAGGTTTGAAACTTAGCAAAGGTAGAGAGGCCTTTTTCTTATTTTTTTTTGTTTTCAATCACATCAAGAGCTGTCACATGTTAGGATTTGATTGCAACATGTGTCTTGACACGTGGTATCCTTGGATTCGACGGCCCTGTTAACGTGGTGCCACGTGGTATCCATGTGGTGTGCCACATCAATTGCCACATGTCACAAATGACATGTGGCGCGTCGAGGTTGGCTGGCATGGTTGACGTGGTGCCACGTTAGCACCACGTCAGCCCACTTTTTCCCTCCCCTTATTTCCTTTTCCCTTCATTTTCCTCTCTTTCCCTCTCTTTCCTTTCTCTTTCCCCTTCTTTCTTTCATTTTCCCTAGATTTCCAACACTTTCCTCTTCAAACCACCTACTTCAGCACAATTTTTAGACCCTTTCTTATTGCAATTTTGCCAAATCAATGGTGAAATTGCAAACTAGACATGGCCTAGTGTTAATAGCGATCAAGAACACGTCTAGATTCATGCATTAACTCAATCAAACGAAGCTCCAAAAATTGGAAAAAAACTTAAATTTCGATTTTCCTCATTCAACTCTGATTTGAACTTTCCATGTTTTTAGGCTAATTTTGAGTATATAAGGGGTGTCGGGGGTGATCATGGAGGGGACACAATCACTCATGAGTAGCTAATTCACTCACAACCACTCTCTCTCTCACTTTCTCTCTCTACACACATCGAACACCCCCTTTCTCTCTTCGAACCACCGCCCCAGTTGCTCCAACAGTCTAAATCAACCCTACCACGATGCTCCTCAACTTTGAAAACCCCTAACCCGAGCAACGACTCGTCCCCAACAGCCATACCCAACTACTGCACCAACCACCATCGCCACTCATCTCCAAACACCCTCTAAACCAATCCTAAACCCTGTGACATTTTTCTTATCCCTCATATTCCCAATTTAAAACTCATGAATCTCCTTTCCCCTACTCGTTTTGGTCGACGGATTAGCTTGAGCTGAGCCTTGTTGTTGTTGCTGAAGTGGAATTGGTGACAAATCAACCGGAATCTGCCTAACCAATCCACTCAAAACCCAATGCCCCGATTCGACTCTCACATCCTCTTTCTAGTCTGAACCCTTGTATTCTTCATTTCGGTTTCTTTTTTTTTTATTTTGTTTTTTTTTTATTTTTTTGTTTGTTTGTTTTCGTTTTCGTTTAGTTTATTTATCTATTTATTGATTTTTTTTCTTTCTTTTATTTTTATAATATTTTGTAAATGTAAATATAAAAGAAAAGAAAGAAAGAAAAGAAGAAGAACAAAAAAAGGAAAAGATAACTTTATTCTTTTTTGTTACTAGTTTAAATACAAAATAAATAAGCCATAATAAATAATAAATAAATTAAGTGACAAAAAAAGGGGATAAAAAAATAAAAAAGAAAAAAAATAAAATAAGATTAATTAGTTAGAAAAATTGATTTTCTAAAAGTAAATAAAAATAAATAGACCTCTTTCTAAATTAGGATTATTTTAGAATTTCCAAAAATTAAAAAACTGATTAAGATGTTTTAGGAATTTTCTTAAACAAATCAAAATTGAGTAAAACGTAAACTCGATTGTTTTCAAATTAAAACAAAACCAATCCACTAAAGTTTTACAAAAAGAAAAAGAACTACGTACGTCTGATCCTGAATAGTAGATATATAAGTACCTACGGGGCGATGATAAAAATAAAATAACCTAATTTTTTTTTAAGTTTAGATTATTTCATTTATCTAATTAGAATAGTTAAATTGAGTTCTATCTTATAAAATAAAAAAGGTGATTTTTGAAGATAAAAGCTAATTTTGGAAAGTCAAAGTCACCCGTAAGGGTTTAAAAGTCCTAATCTCCAGATTCAGATTCTTTGGTTTTCATAAAGCCATTTTATAACTTGGTTTTTATTTTTTCAATAGACCGGTAGCTAAATTATAACTAATTCACCTAATTGGTTGTAACTTAACTCATCTTCCCGACTCCGGTTGAGTGGCGACTCCAAATCTTTTTAAAGTTGAAAAAATGGTTTTCTTTAAACTTTTGTCGATAGCTAGTATTAAATGGGTAGGGTTTAGTACTGGTCGGTTTAAAGAAGACTTAATTTTATAAAAAGAACTGGAAGGGTGAAAAATCAGACTTCATATAGGTAAATTTTTATTTTTATTTATTATTTTTAGTTATTTATTTGTTTTATTATTAATTTATTTTGTTTTAAGTGCAGGTTTATTATTATTTTTATATTGTATGTTTGCTTTTTTTAAATAATCTTAATTTTTAATAAAATTTAGTTAATTTACATTTTAGTAAAATCGTGTTTTTTTTTAAATAAACGTATTTTTAACGTATCTTACGGTTGAGATTTTAAAAAGATACGTATTGAGATACGTATTTAGTGGTTACAATTTATAAAAGATACATATCAAGATACGTGTCTAGTGGTTACGATTTAAAAAAGATATGTATTGAATGATTACGATTTATAAAGAATACATATTGAGATACGTCTCTAGACCATAGTTAGGTTTTAAAAAAGATATATTTTTTTTTTTTTTGCATGTAGTGATTTTAAAAATAAAAAAATCTTAACTGGATTTTTAAAAAGATTTAGTTAGTTAGAGTTTTCTTTAAATTTGTGGAAATTAGATTTCTTAGGTTTTTTTTTAAATAATAAATTAATAAATAAATGTAAACTTGGCTTAATTTTCGAAATAAAATAACCCACTTACTAAATATTTTATAAAAAGAGAACTACAGCCAGTTTGATTTCGAATAACGGGTACGTAGGTACTTTCGGGACAACTATATAAAAATAAAAAATAATTTCCCTTTTTTTCTTAGAAATTCGTAATAAAAAATAATATAAAAATCAACTTAGTTATTTTTTGTACATTTAGGTATAATTTTAGTACTTTTTAGGAAATTATAAAAATAAAGCCCATTAATTTTTCCTTAATTTTTATATGGTGACTTAGTTTTAATGCGTTAACCCCCAAACTTTATTTTTCTAGTTTAATTTCTAAAAATCAAATTTTTTAGAATATTTGTAGATTAGTGGTCAAATTACGGTTTTTTCACCCGAAAACCCTAATTTCATTTTTTACCAATTGAATTAGTTGGTAACTCCAATTTTTTTAAATTTTTTTAGAAAAGTATTTCCTTAGTTTAATGTCGAGTAATTTATATTAAGCGGGCTAGGCTTGATATAAATTAAATTAAGGAAACTAAAATACACTTGACATTTTTCCTCTCATAAGCATTACCTATTTACATTCATTTTACTCTTATCTTAACCCTTAAGCAAGGCTAGATGGTGAGAAACCTTACTAGACCAATTTATGCATTATATCGAGTTATGCCGTGAATCTTCGGAAGTTCCATTAATGTGTCATATCTTTTGGAGTAGTTCGTGGGTTTTTGCTTATCCTTTTATTCACTCTCTCGTACATTTACTCATCACTCCTTTCAAGCTTTTAGCAAGCTTGGACCTATTCTTGCAACTGGCCTTATTTGTTCTTGGCTGCGGTCTGCATTAGGTATAGTATCCGTACTCGAGCCCTCTTGCATGTTTGGGAAATGTGCTAAGAGATCAATTAAAGCTTGTGACTTGATAGCTTTAGGGAATTGCACCATAATATCAAACTCCAAGAAGAAGCAACCATTTTGCTACTTATCTTGATAAGGTTAGTCAAGACAATAAGTACTTAATCGGGTCAGATCGAGTCACCAGATGGATCTTATGCGCAAGAAACTATTGCCTTAGTTTCTGCATGACAAATACCAGCGTGAGACAAATGTTTCTCGTAAGCCAAGTAATTAACCTCGTTCCCTTGAAGGGTTTGACTCAAATAATACACAAGTCATTTTTAACCATCTACTTCTTGTGCAAGCAAAGCTCCAATAGATCTGTCGGTAGAAGTAATATATAAGACCAAAGGCTTTCCTTTGATAGGCATAGCCATAGTTTGTGGGGAAATCAAGATTGTCTTAATCTTTTGAATCGCCTCTTCATAGATTTGATCCCATCTAAACGAGACTCCTTTTCTTAAAAGTTGATGCAATAGATATGAAATTTCTGTAAGTGCAGGTATAAACCTTCTATTGTACCAGACCTTTCCTATAAAGGTTTTTAATTCCTTCAAGGTGGTAAGAGACGGCATTGATGTTATAGCTTGTACTTTTGCAAGATCAACATCAATTCCCTTTCTGTACACAACAAAGCCAAGAAAATTTCCTGAAGACGCACTAAAAACACACTTGAGAGGGTTCATGTAAAGCTTATATAGTCAACATCCTTTAAAGACCCTTTGCAAGTGAACTAGATGATTAGGTGCTTTCTTAGACTTGATGACTATGTCACAACATAATCCTCCATACAATCATGCATCATGTTATGAAATAGAGCGGTCATTGCCCTCTGATATGTGGCACCCACATTCTTAAGTCCGAATGGCATAACAGTGTAATAAAAGTTTCCAACTAGTGTACGAAAAGAAGTACACTATGCGTCACCTATCGCCATCTTAATCTGATTATATCCACCAAAGCCATCCATGAATGAAAATAGCTCATGACTTGCGATTGCATCTATTAAAGTATCAATATTAGGTAAAGGAAAATCATCCTTAGAACAAGCCTTGTTTAGATCCTAGAAATCCACATATACTCTTATCTATCCATTCTTCTTTCTTACATGAACAATATGAGCGAGCCAAGTAAGATGTTCGACTGGCCTTATGAAATTAGCTTGTAACAATTTCTTTACTTCTTACTTGATTTACGCTTTAATCTTAGGATGAAAAGCTCTTTGTCCTTGCTTTACAGACGTAGCCCTCTGAACGATATTCAATTTATGCATTATAAGGCTAGAATCCAATCTAGGCATCTCTTTGTAAGTCCATGCAAACACATCCTTGTATTCTTTTAGTAACTCAGTAATATGAACCTTTATTTCTTATAGGAGACTCTTACTAATGAAGATTAGACGTCGCGATTCTCTTGATCACGCTAGGTCCAATTCTTCTATTTCCTCAACCTGAGGTTTCATTTGATCTTGTAATTGTTATAGGGCAGGCTGAACTTCTTGCACTAGTGTGGGATCTAAACAGGATAGGTACACTTCTTCAAATCCCTCAAACCGTCATAAGCGGTACACACACCTTCCATCCTCTTTGATAAAGCTTTCAATTTTAGTAGATTGCTTATTCTTCTTCCTCCCTCCACAACATCTGCACTTCCTTCTCTTCTTTTGTTGGTCCTCCTAAGCTTTGCCCCATGTAGGCAAAGGAACACTAAATGGCTTAGCTATAGTTGTTTCCCCATCCTTAATAAACTCATCAAAGAATCCCAACTCAGCAAAATATAATTCATGTTGTTCAAAAGGTTTTTTTGTAGCTGGGATAAACACCTCTTCCCCATTCCAGTATCCTTTAAAGCACTAATGCAATGTCAAAGGAACTAGATTGTGATCATGCAACCACTTCTTACCCATAAGCAGGTGATACTGCATGGACGCGTTGATCACATGAAGAGTGGTGGTACTATAAATAGGCCCGACTTTAAGATCAATGTTAACATATCTAACAGAGTTAGTAGGGGCACGAATGAAGCCATTTATCAATATGGGTTGTCTAATTAAGCGTCAGATATCAATCCCTACGGCTTTGAATGTATTCATTGGCATTATATTCAAGAAAGAACCATTGTCAATGAACGTTCTTTTAACTAAATAGCCATTAAGAACACCCTCTACATGTAATGGACGGTTATGGTTAAAGCTTTTTACACACATATCCATTTTAGTAAACAAGGTGGCGTTTTCATGTGCCCTAACCATTCTTTTTACGGGCTGCACTACTATACACTCCACATATTAACCTTCAAATATCTACATAAGTGCAACTGTTGTTGTAAGCCTGGAGTTTTCATCAAATCCCAGTAAGTCGAAAAAGTTTCTAAAGTTTGCAGTCTTCAATAACGTTGTGACAAGAGGTGGATACTCATCATTGTGAGTTTCCATGGACTTTCCCTTACTCCCTGAAGGCTATGTGTCAACCACTTCAATTGTGGAGGGGTTATTACTAATGGCATTGACAGTATCTCTTTGGTCATTATAAGTTGGAAGTGGATTATTCCTAACATCATTGTTATCAATAATTAACTCTTCGCGTACAACCTGTTTGTTGAAAATTCTCTTTAAAGTGAAACAATCTTTAGTTGGATGACCAATACTCTGGTGAAATCTACAGTACTTAGGATTGCTCTTCTCTTCATTTGTAGGGAGACATTTAACCCTTAGGAGTTTGAGATTTCTATCGTACAACCATTGATCCAGCATTCGGTACTCCTTGGCCATTGGGCAAGGATACATTGGCGTAGGCCTAAAGTCATAAGACTTGTCATTTCTAGGTTTCTTTGTTTCTTTTTTTGATTCACCTTAAGCAGCATTTACAAATGAAGCATGCTTATTGAACCTTCTAGCTTCATTCCTTTGCTAAGCTACTGAATTGTTAGTCCTTTACGTATTCTCAACTAATGCTGCAAAAGAAGCCAATGATAGGTTCTCGAGGTCGACTACATATTCAGGGAACATTCCTTGAATATAAATCTTAACTAGTTCTCTCTCATCATAATGTCTTGTATATCTAAAGAGTGTTATTTGAATCGCTTAATATAATCCGTGAGATCTTCCTTGGACCTTTGATGAATTTGTCCCATGTTAGTGAGAGTCACCCTTTCCTTAGTAAAGACAAAATTTTTCTAAAAACATCCTACAGATTCCGCCCCATAACTTGACTGATCCCATAGGGAGATTGACATACCAAGTATAGGCTTTTTTCGTAAGGGATTTTGAGAATTCCTTCAACTTCAGATCATCATCTAAGTCATAGGCTTCTAGAGTCTCAATAAACTTTAATAGGTGCTCTTTAGCGCTCCCCTTCTTTCTATTAAATAACATAAACTTGGGACTCATGTAGTCCTTTGAATATGGCTTGATAGCAATGTGTGAATGGTATGGGAGCTTCAATTCTAATACAGCTAACGTGGATTTTGTTTATAATTCTCTCTTATATACATCTAAATCCTCTTTAGTTAAAAACAAAGCCCTTTGAGTAGATGCTTTTATCTTTACTAGCATCACAGGAGTAGGGTTGGTGAAATTCATAGAAACAGAATTCGCCAGAGCTCAATTCATAGGGGTAGAGTGCACAAATTCAACAATTGTAATACATAGAGTGACACGTGAAGAAGATAAGCCTCCTATTTGAATTCCCTAATTCATCATTTTGGGTAGGGTATGCTGAGTAGGTATAGGTTCCATTGCAGGAGGCTACTCCTTAGCTCCATGGGTGTTTTGTTCACTAGTAATCGAGGGATTAAATGGCTAAGAAGATTGTGTAACATATTGTTGCATCACATTGGAGGGACCTACAATAGGTACCCCTTGTTGTACAATAGTGAAAGTAGCCAAAACAGGTACACACTAGGCAAACATCGCTCGAAGCCCATTTAGACTCTGATTAGTTTGTCGCAACTCTCATACTAGTTGTGCATTATCGGGAATAATTTCTTGAGTATCATCTCCTTAATTCATTCCTCCCATTGGAGGTAGATTTTGATTATTAGTCACAACAGTACCCTCTTACTCTTAATCTATGCTATCCACAGGATCGGCAGGTCTTCTTCGTGGAGGTACCATGACGTGAGTGTCAAATCTTTCCTCCCCAATGGAGTTGCCAAGAAAATGTATTAGGTTCAAATTGGAAGAGGTCACGCGCGTACTACATGAGTGATCGCGCTATACGTGATTAAGGAAATGACTTAACTTACTCATATGGGATGGTCAAGTGAGATAGAATAAGGAGGAGGAGTAAGCAATCTTGGTAGGCTCTAACACATTAGGTGACAGGTAGAGGAATGCGATGGCATCAAAATCCACAATGGATGAAGAACGAGGTAGTGTTCTTAAGATGTTCTAGTAATTTGATCTTTGAGATAGGATTCCAGTAGAGTAACGACGTTTTTTGAAATTTGTCTCTTGTCTAAATGAGGGAATGATAAAGGTATTTATAGAGGATTATAGGTAGATTTGATTTGTTGGATCATGATGTTAATCAATGGCTAGGATTGAAGCCTTTTATATATGGGCATTAGATGAGCTTTTCTCATGGGTTTAAGTTTAAATAAAGGGCTTTATATTTTATTAGTGTAAGTTAAACCAAGAAAAATTTGGTTAGATAGACTAATCCAATGGGTCCTATTCCAAGCCAACCATGTTAAGTCTCTCTTGATCATC
>JAMXBB010000009.1:11203422-11245227 GCA_024138015.1 Lumnitzera littorea | reverse complement strand
TTTCTCATAAGTAAAGATACTAAAATAATCTTTACAAACTTATGAGATTGTGTAGGGTTCGAATTGGAAGAGATCACATGTATGTTGCATGATTGGTCGTGTTACGTGATAGGAAATAACTTAATTTACACATATGGGATAATCAAGTGAGACAGAATAAGAAGGAGAAGTAGGTAATCTTAATAGGTTTTGACATGTTAGGTGATAGGTGAAGGAATGCAATGGCATCAAATTCCACAATGGATAAAGAACAGGATAGTCTTCTTAGAATGTTTGAGTTGCTTGATCTTTGAGATAGGATTTCAGTAGAGTAATAATATTTGTCGAAATTTGTCTCTTGTTCAAATGAGGAAATGATGGAGGTATTTGTAGAAGATGGTAGGTAGATTCGATCCATTGGATCATGATATTAATCAATAGCTAGGATCGAACCCTTTTATATATGAGTATCAAATGAGCTGTTCTTATGGGTTTAGGGCCAAATAAAAAGCTTTATATTTTATTAGTGTAAGCTAAACCAAGAAAAGTTGGGTGGGACGGACTAATCTAATGGTCTTTATTTCAAACCCGCCATGTCAAATTTCCCTTGATTATCGCGAGTTCTTATGAGTTAACTCTCCTGGCCCTATCATCTTAGCCTAAAGAGTCAAATTCATTTAGCTTATTGGGCTTAAAGCTTATAAGTTAGATTTACCCCTCTACATTTTACCTCTTAACCAAAGTCCTTCAGATAAAGTTAAAAGGGTTTGGGCATCAAATAAGCCTGTCAAAAGGCTAAGTTACTATTTGGCGCATGCGTGCTGTAGAATAGCTACATCATTACTAACACCTGTACATGTATTTAAGAATTTTTTATCTAGTGCGCGAGTTTGTAGCACCATCCAATAATGTGCTGCTTTGGCTATTCGAAGTTGTATTGGCCCCCATGACAAATGATCGTATGTGTGCAAAACTAATAATTCTTTATGGGTTGACAAACTTCCTTGATCAAATCAAATCCTCCATCTACATTGTGGATCCTTCCTCTTAGTAAGTTGTGTTGAGATATTTCATACTGAAAAAGTTAACTATTGCGTCATTGCATTTTTCCTTGATAGTCTACAATATAGAGATAAGTTGCCAATTACCCCCCTTTAACCATTATTCATTTTCAACCAAAGTGAGAAGTCTCGATATCATCAGCCTTTCAAGGAAATCAAAATATTTAGCCTGCTACTAAATCAACAGCTTTCATATTCATTTATTTATTGTAAATCAATTGATCTACCTATAATGATAGTAATATACTCAATTTTATAATTTTGTCAAAGCTCATGAGTATACATCATTTAATGAATATCACGGCGTACACCCTTGTGGTCACGTTTTGTATGGAGCCAATCCATATTGATGCGTGAAGCTCAATTGATGCTAGAAATAACCAATTGATATTATGCTACCTCAACTATGTATAATTCATAGAAACTTAATAGTTGCTTCAATCACTTGTGTAATTTGAACATGGACCTATACACATGAGCTAATCCAATTTCCTTTTCTTTTCTTTTCTTTTTTTATCTATCTTTTATTCTTCATCAAATGGCTATTTATTAGGGGTGAGGGCGGTTCGTCCCTCCCTCATCGAACCGAACCTAATATAACGATTTGTTTTTTTTTTTTTAAGTCAAACTTAACCTTATGGTTCAGTATGTAAATTTTTCAAACCAAATTAAAACCAGTTTGATTCGATTCGATCCACGGTTTGAACCGTTTGTATCGATTTTTTATTAAATATTTTTATCTCTAATAAATATGAAATTTTAAATGAAATTTACTCAACTTAATCTTAATAATTAACACAAAATTATGATAAAGAATAACAAGATATGAAAAATTAATGAAATTTATGAAGATTAATAGAAAAAAATATAAAAAATTACAAAATAATTTCATAAATTTTTTTTATTTAACCAAACGATTCGATTTAGTTTGGTTTAAAACGATACGGTTTGGTTCACTTCTTAGAATTGAACTGTGAACCATTTATACATAACCAAATCGAATCGTAAAGTAAATGGTTTGCAAAAAAATCGATTTTTTCAATTTGGTTAAAGGTTTGACTCACCGTTAGTTGTTTTTTTGCCCACCCTTACTATCTATACATTGAGTCCATGCATAAATTCATGTTTATACCTTGCATAGCTGTCACCAAATCATGATAATAACTACTAAGGCAAAGCACTTCTTAAGTCATAAAAGACACCACGACAATTTTGTAACTCGGGTTGGCATCTCCTCATTTTGGCATTTCTATTTTGTAACAAGCTTCTAGAGAAAGCATTACATCGCCATTTAGTATAGTAACTCTCGACATTGCATTTCATGTGTTCCATCATGTACCAATACCCTATTCTCGTAACCATAAATTCATGCACATCCTCTTTCTATGATTTAAAGGACACCTTAGCATAATCTACTTTAAAATGCTAGGATAAATATGAAATATTAATAAAAGAATATTCCCTACTATACAAAGGACATGTGTCACTATTTGGTTTACTAAGGAATCTTTTCCGTTATGGTGCCACATGTCACTATTTGGTTTACTGGGGAATATTTTTTGTTATGGTGCTATCTTTACAAATATACATCCTTCTGCTCTTTATACTACATACACATATTCTAAAAGCTAAATTCATCCTCTTGCGCATCCTTGTCTCTTTCATTCCTCATCTAGCTAACTTCCATTTTCATTTCATACACCATCTTCCTCTTATTATTTCATTAGCATATTATTTTTCCTCTTTCTACTCTGATTTGTCTTGGCCATTCCTTGCATATTCATATCTGTACTCTTTTCATTACTTCACCATCTCCCATAAAATTTTTCTTTCGATTTTACTTTGTTTTAGCTTATAAACTTCCTTCTTCTTCTTTTTTTTTACATGCCACAGCATCTCCTTCTGCTAGGAATCAGGTTACTAGGCCTTTGACCCATAGCCGAGCCTAACGACTAGAAGGATTGGTAAGGCGAATCCTCTTGCTACAACCGACTCCTACCGAAATCGAGTATCTCCTTACCGATCCACTCTGTATGCCGAGCCGTATTATTGCCCACTCTTTAGAAGTTGTATCCGAATAGCAAATTATCAAGACATTAATCGAAACTTACACACTTACTTACTTATGTTTGAGTCGACTACTTTGAGAGAACGACCTCGGATTATCTTCAGTTACCCTTACTCGAATAAGCAACTTGACCATACTCTTTTGTTTGCATCTCATTATAAGCCCTAAAACTAAGCCAAGTGACTGTAGGATTGAACTTAGAATACAAGATTTAGGGCGATCAGTTAAAGGATTCGATCAAACCTAAATTATAAACTATTAAGAGAAATATTAATAAAAATGACCCCGTAAACTTAAATTTAAGAAAATAAGTAGTAAAATAGGAGACTATAAAATTTTTAAATTTTAAGCATAATAATTGCTAATTACCGAAAAGGTGAAAAGTGTAATTTAATAATTAATAAATTACTAGAGATAGATTATATGTATACTAAAAATTTTAGAATGGCCAAAATAATAATTAGGAATGTTTACATGTACCCCACATGTATTTATGTGCAGATAAAAATACGCGAAATTACCTAAATTGGTCAAAAACTAAGTAAATAATTAAAAAAATTTATAAATTAATTATGGAAAAATCAAAAGAGGATAAGATGATCCAAATTAGGTCGTGGCAGGTCTAGATCTATAAAAGAAAAATCAACCAATTAAAATTTGACAACATAAAAGCCAAAAATCAAGGAAAATGGGCAAAGTCTTGTCAAATTAATACATAATAATTACAAAAATCGTCTATAAATAAGGGGAAGATTTTCAGAAGTCATTTGGACAATTTAGCATTTGGAAAAAATAGGAAAATTGAAAAAATCGAGAGAAAATCCAGAAAAGAAAAAGGAAAACTGTGCAGATTGAGCAAGTGAGCCAAACCCACCTCTCACCACCACCTGGGACTGAGCCACTACCACCACCCTACACTAGATCCACCGTCTAGACCGGCCGATAACCTTAGACCGGGTTTGGACGGCCAAAAAGCTTCGAATCGGTTAGTCCCTTATTTACCCCGATTTTGAATAATTTTGTAAAATTAGTTATTTTTCCTAGAAAATTATTAAACTTATTATTCTGAGGTTTTATTGTATGTAGATTTAGGGAAAAATAGCGATTTAGTTTAATCACGTCTGAAAATATAAGGTGCTTAACAAATTGCACAAAACCGAGCATGATTAGAACTAGAAATAAACAGGCTTAAGAGTGTAGTTTGGAGCTCAATTTTTTTCTGTAGGATGCTCATATGATATAGAATAGTGCTATGAAGACATTTTTTTAAAATTAATTTTCAAAATTTTTAAGTTAATTTTTAGCGCTAAAATGATGGAAAAATTGGGTAATTTAGGGTTAATTAGGTGATTAAGATGTTAATTACTGATTTAGATATTAATTAGATGTTTAGAGATATTAATCTCTGCAGTGGAACCCTAATCCTAGCCTTTGGAGTAATAAGTATGGTTAATTTAGGAAATTAGGTAATTAATATAAGAAATTAGTAATATGTGAAATTGTAAATTAATAAATCTAAAAAAATAGGGTTATTTAGGTAATATTATAATAGAAATCAAAAAAATAATAAATCTAAAATAACATTTAATTTTAAGTAAATGTCTCAAAATGTAATATTTCCACACATCGGGAATAAATCCGATACTGCAATTAAGGTTAGCGTATACCGAATAGTTTAGAATACCAAATTACGACCCAATAGGATATTTGGACACTCGAGCTTAATGTGATTAATTTCACATTAGGATTCGAGCATATTTAAGGCTTAGGAATCAAAAATATAAAATCTCATTTAGGATTCGAACACCGAAATAATGTACAACGAATCATTAGGACGTAATGGGTATACACGGAAAAAATGAGTTAAAATATAACTTAGAATATGAAACCATAAATTATAAGTACTAAAAAGACCTATTTGTATTATAGGATACCTAGAGACACATCAGCTTACAATTAAGGAATCGAGCGATCGAGCAATTCCAAGTAAGTTGGGTTATTGCTTATTATAATAAAGTATTAGTTTTGTAGTACTCAGAGACTTAGGCTTGTATATGATTGTGATTATAAGTAGTTTACGCATATGTTTGATGTATCTGAATTCGTGCTAAAATTTGTATTGTGAGTGATTTTGTAACTGATTGAATTGGTATGAAATTGTTTGAACACCCTACACGGAATTTAATCTTAGTCGACCCTAATAACCAAAAATGTCATGCATTGCAACCCGTTAAGAGATCATAGGATTCTCTAACCAAATACCAACCTCTTTGAACGAGTAGCGCAGGATTGCAAAATGGTCCCTTCTTCATCCTTAGTCGAACTAAGTGACAGGAGAGGAGGTCGCAGCGAGGGTGAAGTCAATGGTTCGAAGGTGGTCATGGGAGGAGCGAGGTCTCCCTTGTACAAGCCTGGGTTTGGTTGTGAGCTGCTGCATAACATGAAACTCCTCAACCTGGATTGAAGCGGGTGAAATTTCTCTAATTTCACAACGAACCGGACTACGTTGTACGATGACACTTGATTGTTGCATTGTATGAAAATAATTGTTTGATAACCCTGTTCGTGCTTGTATGTATTCATAAGTCTCCAATTCAACTTATTGAGCTGTAGTTGCTCATACCCTTATAGATCCTTTTGCAGGTTCTGATTTCTGAACATTTCAAGTACTATGCTGCCCTACAATTACCCAGAGGTTAGTCCTTTTGAAGCCAGGGGTGTGAGGATCAAGTTACTTAGTATAATGTGTAACTAGATTGACCTTGGAATTAAAGATTAAAGATTGATAGTTATTATGTAAATTAGTAAACTGTGGTGATTATGTAAAACTTCTTGAGAAGCTCTGTGGGCTTACTTATAATTATTTATGTTTATTAGAAATTTGTAATATTTATCATAATTGTAGTATAACTATTATTCGGACTGTTTACTTCAAAGCGAGGAGTCGTCAACGCCTTGTGTAGATCATGTCTATAATAGGCATTGTGAGGCCAGTTACTATCATAGAATGGTTTACACGGCGGGACTGTTGCGACTCTGCAACTTGGGAGCGTAACACTCATAATGGCATGACCAATACATCTCCGCCACATGTACAGGACTACGTGTAGAACTTGTTACACTAATTATTATTTTCTTGAATATTCATTTTTATCTTTTGTACTCTTTGTACATTACTTTTTTAAGAAATACCCCTTTTGTCTTTTACCCTTTTTGTCTTTTTCCCTTTTAGACCAGTTGCCTTAACTTACTGGGTATAAATACTCTTGTAGTTGGAAGAACAGATTTGATCATTAACACACTGAATATTCTTTCTTTTGTAAACACTGTTTGTTACTCTCATTTCACTTTTATTCTAATCCTTAAGCAAAGCTAGGTAGCGAATAACCTAACTGGACTATCTCGTGTGTAATATCAAGTTATTATGTGAGTCTTCAGAAGTTCCACTAGTGAGCCATATCCTTTAGAGTTGTTTAAAGGTTTTTGCTTACTCTTTCATTCACCCTTTCATACCTCTTGTGTGTTTCCTCATCACCTTTTTCAAGCTTTTGGCAAGCTTGGATCCATTCTCGCGACCGGCCATGTCTATTCTTAGTTATGGTACGCATCATTTTGGTATTAGAGCAGAGGTTTTGTTTGAGTTATAGTAATTATTTCGAAGTTCTGTCTATACTCTGTTTTGCATGTGTGAAGCAGAGCAAGTTACTTTGTTCATTTAATTGCTATGTTTGCTAGCTGTTAAGTTTTTGGTTGTGGAAGTGTTTGCTAAAACACTTAATCGAAGAGTGTGAGAATTGAATCTATCAGAGAAAATGACGAACGCAAGTGTTAATATTGGTGCTGAAGATGACAATAGTGGTGTTGTCCACCACGACTGACAGTCTCAAGATACTCTAAGAAGCACATATGAGAAACTTGATGAGGTAGCTAACTTCCTAATAGATTTAACTCGAGTTATTCATGCATTAGCTTATCAACCTGTTGAAGTTGCACATAACACCCTATAAGCTGCTCGACCTACAAGAGGTCAAAACTCAGCTCAATAAGTTCGAGGTAGAGGAGTAGGCAGACGAGTGAGGAGAAGGACTAACTTAGGAGACATGGGAGAAGAGGATGAGGAAGAGTATTATGAAGAAGAGGAGCAAGCTCGAGTACCTAAAGTGTTTGACCATGTGAAACTTCGGATTCCAAGCTTCAATAGATTTGGGAATCAGATGAATACTTAGAATGGGAACAGAAAGTGAAACGTGTTTTTGATTACTACTAATATGAGGACTACAAAAGAGTGAGAACTGCTACTATTGAGTTCTTCAGATATGCCGCCATGTGGTGGAAAAATTTCCAAGCCATAAGGAGACGAGAAGGATACATAGAGATTAATACTTGGCTTGAGATGAAGAGGATACTCAAAAATATATTTGTGTTGGATACTTATCTGCAAAATACTTTTACTCAACTTTAAGAGCTGAGATAAGGAGGTTGAAATGTTGATAAGTATGTCTAGAAGTTCCAGATGCTTATGATTTGCTATGAAGTGGAGGAACCACCAGCACAAACAATCTTTAGGTTCCTTACAAGATTGAGAGGTGACATTTAAGACATGGTGGAGCTCTAATGATTTACCTCAATGGATAAAGCTATTTGAATTGCTCAATGAATGGAGAGGTAGAGAAGGAGTCGAATGCCAACTCGATCATTGACTAGCCGACTTATTCAGTCAAGCTAACCTATTCAAGAGAGCTATTGAGGTCAATCGAGTACAAAGTCGAATAGAAGAGGGGATGTCAGGATTTAATAGAAGGGTCGACCAAAAAGTGATGTGCCAACATGCACTTATGAGAAAGGTAAGGGATCTGGTAGGAAGATAAGTCAGATCAAGTGCTTTAAGTGTGAAGGATTTGGACATATGGTTGTTTAATGCCCAACTTGAAGGACTATAGTCATCAAAGGAGACATCCTGAAGCTAGAAGTGAAGAGTACTAATGAAGAACCTGAGGAGGAGGAGAGCAATGCCGAGAAAGAAGTTTCTTAAGAAAACGAGCTCATTGAAGAAGATGTATTTGTTGAGGACTTAGATCAGTTGATCTTGGTTGTTCGATGCGCAATGAACATGGAACCCTTACGCGAGAAGTAGAGAAAGAATTTGTTTCATATCACTTGTAAGGTGAATAATCAAGTACATACCCTTACTATGGATACTGGATAGTGGTAGTTGTACCAGTATGGCATTAGCCGATCTGGTCACAAAATAGAAGTTGCTGACTGTTGCACATCCGAAGCCGTATAAGTTGCATTGGTCGAGTGAGAATGGAGCACTACGTATCATTCGGCAAGTATTACTACGGATTACTATTAGAAATTACTTTGACTAAATTCTTTGCAATGTACTGCCCATGTATGCTTCCCATGTATTGCTAGGCAAACTGTAGTTGTTTGATAGAAGAGTTATCCATTATGGATATTGAAACACATACATGTTCAAGAAGGATGGTAGGGAGATCATGCTAAACCTAATGCCATTGAGTGAAGTTAGCAAACTACAGGCCAAACTTGCTCACGGATCAAAGAAGACTCTAATGATGAGCAGAGCCTAGCTTCAAGAGGTTAGTTAAGCCGATACGCCGACCTTTTTGTTGGTTAAGCATCTATTAGAGTTGAAGGAGTGAGGTAAACTGCCCTTGGAAGTAAAAGAGTTACTGGATGAATATACCGATTTGTTTAGAGTAGTTTCCAGAAGGATTACTGCTATTCAAAGGCATTGAGCATTGCATTGACTTGGTACCCATCGTTATCCTGCCAAATAAGCTAGCTTATTGGATGAGTCTCGAACAAGCTTCCAAACTCCAATGATAAGTCAACGAATTACTGGAGAGAGGGTATGTTAGAGAAAGTCTCAACCCTTGCATTGTACCAATGCTTCTAGTGTCGAAAAAGGATGGAACCTAATGGATATGTGTTGGTAATTGAGTAGAGAACAAGATAACAATAAAATACAAGTATCCCATCCTTAGGTTGGAAGATACGTTGGATGAATTGAGTGGAGTTAAGATCTTCAATAAGATTGATATGAAATCTAACTACCATCAAATCTGCATGAGGTTGAGAGATGAGTGGAAGACTGCTTTCAAAACTCGACATGGACTCTATGAGTGAATGGTCATGCCATTTGGCCTGTTGGATGCCTAGAGCACTTTCATGAGGCTGATGAACCATGTACTGAGATATCTAATGGGGAAGTGTGTCGTGGTGTATTTTGACGATATCCTAGTATACAGTGCCAACATGCCAAGTCATTGTGAACATCTTCGAGCCATAGTCAATGTCCTCTGTACCAAGAGATTATTTAGCAAGCTTAAAAAGTGTTGCTTTTGCTAAGAGAAAGTAGTATTCTTGGGCTATGTAGTAAGTGGAGAAGGCTTACGAGTGGACGATAAGAAGATTCGAGCAATCATCAAGTAGCCCACCCCTATTACTTGTACTGAAGTGAGAAGTTTCCATAGACTGACTTCATTCTATAGAAGATTCATCAGGAATTTTAACACCCTTACTATACTACTTACTGAGCTAACAAAGAAGAACATCAACTTCTAATGGAGAGAAAAGGAGGAGAGAAGTTTTGCTAAGATAAAGGAAAGGTTGACCTCTGCCCCTATACTAATTCTACCTAACTTCGAGAAAATATTTGAGCTGGAGTGTGATGTGTTAAGCATTGGGATAGACGTTGTCCTAATACAGGAAGGCTGACTAATTGCCTACCACAATGAGAAGCTCATGGGACCTCAGCTAAACTACTTTGTATATGATAAGGAACTCTTAGCACTAATTTGAGCACTGTAAGTGTGGCAACATTATTTGTTGCCAAGAGAATTTATCATCTATACTAACCATGAAACTTTAAGGTATCTCCGAAGTCAAATGAAGTTGTTCAAGCGGCAAGCAAGATGGGTCGAATTCCTCGACGGGTTGAATTCCTCGACGGGTTTAACTTGTAATAAAATATAAGTAAGGAAAGAGTAATGTGGTTGTAGATGCTCTTTCAAGAAGGAATGCACTCCTGAATAAACTATAGACTAGATTGTTTGGGTTTACAAGCATTAAAGAGCAATACTCTAGGGATCCATAGTTCAGACCCATACTTATGTGGTGTGTCGATGGAAGGATAGTAGACAAGTATCATATGAAAGATGGGTATTTGTTCTAAGGAGAGAAACTATGTGTGTTGACTTAGTCACTAAGAGAATTACTGATTTGGGAAGCTCACAATGGAGGACTCTCCAGGCATTTTGGGGAGAGAAGGGCTTATGAACTATTGAATGGTGGTTTCTTATAGATGAGAATGAGGCGAGATGTGCATTGAGTTATTAAAGACTGTGCTATGTACAAAAGGGCTAAATGTCGACCTAAGCAAGGGAAGGCAATGCCTTTGCTTGTTTTGAAAAAACCATGGACTGAGTTAAGTATGGACTTTGTTCTTAGATTACCACGAACTGCTCGAGGCAAAGATTCTGTAATGGTTATTGTAGATAGGTTCAGTAAGATGGCACACTTTGTACCCTACTCTAAAACTAACGATACTTCGGTTATTGTTTCTCTTTTCTTATAGAAAATTGTTCGACTATATGGTGTGCCATGAAGTGTAGTATTCGACGGAGATCTAAAGTTCTTGAACCATTTTTAGAGAACTCTGTGGTGACAGATGGGGGACTAAATTGCTCTTTAGCATTTGCTGTCACCCTTAAATGGATGGCCAAACAAAAGTAGTCAATTGTACTTTAGGATCACTACTCTGAGCTATAGTAGATAAGAACTTGGCTGATTGAGATGTCTGCTTGCTAGTGGTCAAATTCGCTTACAATCAAACCGTACATGACATCACTAAGCAAACCCCCTTCGAAGTTGATTATGGTTTCAATCTCGAGTTGCTCCTCGATCATACCCTTGTACTTGTATCTGAGCAAGAAGACCCTAATACGAGAGCTCGAGTACAATCTTTTTGACACATCTACGACAAAGTCACTCAGCATATTAACCAAGCCATTAGAAAAATGCGAGAGAAGACTAAGGGTAGGACAATTAAATAATTCCATCCAAAAGACTTAGTGTATCTGCACCTAAGCAAGGATAGGTTTTCGAGCAAAAGGAGGAATAAGCTATTCGCAAGAGTTGAAGCAGAATCCTTCAAAAGATCAATGACAACGCCTATAAGTTGAAGTTGCCCAAAGATTATGGAGTTTCTAATACCTTCAACATTACCGACCTTAGTTCATATCACCTTGACGACGAGCTGATAGAAGACTACTCAAATTTGATCCCAAATCCAAATTAACCTAAAGGGAATGATAGGAATTAAGTTACTAAGCCTTTAACCCACAATCAAGCCTAAGGACTAGAAAGACTGACAAGGTGAATCCTCCTGCCACAGTCGACTCCTTTCAAAGTTGAGTATCTCTTTGCCGATCAACTTTGCATGCTAAGTCGTATGATTACCCATTCCTCCAAAGTTGTATGTCGAATAGTAGATTGTCGAGACATTAGTCGGGACTTGTACGCTTACTCACTCATGTCCAAGCCGACCACTTACTCGACATCACCCTAGTCAAGAGAACAACCCCAAACTAATCCTCAGTCACCCTTGCTCGAACAAGTAACATGATTGTGCTTTTTTGTCTACATCCTCCAACAGCATCACCAATACATCTCCACTACATGTACAGGACTACATATAGAATTTGTTACATTAATTATTGTTTTCTTGAATATTCATTTTTACTCTTTGTATTCTTTGTACATTTCTTCTTTGGGAAATACCTTTTTTGTCTTTTTCCCTTTTAGACTAGTTGCCCTAACTTATCGGGTATAAATACCTTTGTACTTATAATTAGAAGAACAAATTTGATCATTAATATACTGAATATTCTTCTTTTTGTAAATACTATTTGTTTACTCTTATTTCACTTTAATTTTTACTCTTAAGCAAGGCTAGGTGGTAACTAACCTCATCAGACCATCTTATACATCATATCAAACTGTGCCATGAGTTTTTGAAAGTTTCATTGGTGTGTCATATCTTTTAGAGCTATTCGAAGGTTTTTGTTTACTCTTTCATTTACCCTTTTGTACCTCTTACGCGTTTCCCCATTACCGTTTTTAAGCTTTCGGCAAGCTTGGACCCATCCCCACGACCGGCCTTGTTTACTCTTGGTTACGATACGCATTCCCTTCCTTTCGTCTTTTCATTATAATATAGATTCTTGCAAGCTCCAGTCTTTTATTTGATATTTCTCGCGTCTAATATTGGTTCAAGCTCTTCATACACAATCTTTCATTCACTTATATCTTCAAATATATCCATTGCTCATTTGTGTTTTAAATTTTCTTCTTAGCAATCTCCAGCCACATCTATTTCGTTCCTATATACTGCAGCATTCATAAACACTTTCTATTTTACATAAATTCCAGTGGCTACACATTAACATTCCTCTTGTCATGGAATTTAAAGGCTCTTAGTAGTCTCGATTGAATTTCCCTATTGGACTTGTACATGAAGCTTTACTTAGGTAGTCCTTATTGAAAGCAAATGAAATCGCTGTAGTTTCAACCATGGTACCAACAATCATGCTCGCGTATTGCGAAGACGGTGAGTCCTGAAGTTGAGCTTGAAGTAGAAAGTGAAACCACTACTGGAATCCTTGAAGCAAATACAATTCTAATACACCGTCTATTGAGAATTTATGCTAATATAGGTGAGTGATTCTTCCATCTCTACGTTTCTGACCCTCTTTTCTTCTTTCCCCTTTTTTGTTTATATATTATTTTCCTAACTTGCCATTTCTTCTTCTATCTCAGGTTATATTGGTGTCTTCGAATAGTTGTAGACATTTAGGGTGGGTACTTGTTTTGAGGGGGGAAATTGTACATGTCGACTTGCTCTTTATGAGAATTATTTATCAAGGAAGCCTATGGTAGAGGATTGTTTGGGCATTTTAGGGAAAGAAGGACCTATGAACTATTGAATGGCCATTTCTTCTAGCCAAGAATGAGATGAGACGTACACCGAGTTGTAGAAGACTATATCATGTGCAAAAGGGTTAAGTGTCAAGCCAAGCAAGAGAAAGCAATGCCTTTACCTATTCCAATGAAACCATGGATCGAATTGAGCATGGACTTTGTTGTCGGATAACCACGAATTGCCTAAGCCAAAGATTCTGTAATGGTCATCGTAGATATGTTCAATAAGATGGCACACTTTATATCCTGCTCTAAAATTAACGATGCTTCGGCTATTGCTTCTCTTTTCTTGTAGGAAATTAATAGGCTACATGGCGTGTCTAGAAGTGTAGTATCAAATAGAGACCTAAAGTTCTTAAGCCATTTTTGGAGAACTCTATGGCGATGGATGGGGACCAAACTGCTATTTAGTACTTCCTATCACCTCTAAATGGACGATCAAATAGAGGTAGTTAATCGCATATTAGGATCACTACTCCAAGCTATAATGGGTAAGAATTAAGCTGATTGAAATGTCTGCTTACCAGTGGTTAAATTCACTTACAATAGGACAGTACATGACACCACTAAGTAGAACCCATTTGAGGTTGTCTACGGTTTCAATCTTAAGTTGCTCCTCGATCACACCCCTATACCTAAATCCGAATGAGAAGACCTTAATGCAAGAGCCTGAGTACAGTCCCTTCAGCACAACTGCAACAAAGTCACTTAGCATATTGACCATGCCGCTAGAAGACTATGACAGAAGGTTAAGGGTAGAACGACTAAACAATTCTAGCCGAGAGATTTGGTGTGGCTGTACCTTGGTAGAACAGTTCTTAAACAAGAGAAGAAACAAGCTATTTGCAAGAGTCAAACAACCCTTTAGGATCCTCCAAAAGATCAATGACAATGCTTACAGGTTAGAGCTGCTCGAAGATTATAGGGTATTAGATACCTTCAACATTGCCAACCTTAGTCCATATCACCCTGATAAAGAGCTAACTGAAGACTATTTGGATTTGATCCTAAATCCAAATCAACTTGGAGGGAATGATGAGAATCAGGCTACTATACCATTGACCCACAGTCAAACCTGAGGACTAAAGACACTGGCAAGGTGAATCTTTCTACTCCAGCCGACTCTTGCCGAAGCCGAGTATCTCCTTGTCAACCAACTCTGCATGTTAAGTCGAGTAATTGCCTATTTCTTAGTAATTGTGTGCCGAGAGACAGAATACTGAAACAGTAGCCAACCTTCACCCTCTCATATTCATGCTTGAGCCAATCACTTACCCAACTTCACGCTTGCTAAGAGGCCAAGAGAATGACACCAAATCAATCTTTAGTCACCCTTTCCTTGACAAGGAACTTACCTGCACTCTTTGTTTGTATCCTCCAACGACATTACCAATGTAACACTGCTACTGTAAATACCTTATTTTTGCTATTTTTCATTTTCGTTTTATTTTACTTGAGCCAAGTTAAAAAATAAAAAAAATAAAAAAATAAAATCAAAATAAAAAAAACGGAAATTAAAAAATAATAATAAAATAAAAAATAAAAAAGAGTTGAGTTGTATCGAATCTAGTCGAGTTGTATTGTATTAAGTCGTATCATATTAAGTCGTATTGTATCGAGTCGAGCTAAGTCGTGTTAGATCATTTCATATTAAATCATATGACAATGTGTGATCAATTTAATAAATCACTAAGTTATTGAGGAATTGGGCTTTATTAAAATAATTTTGGTTCAATCCAATATAAAATAGATTTTTTATTTAAATTATACTGGGCTAGATTAAATTAATTTAAAAAGTGAACTCTTGGATTAAACCAAATAGGATTGGATTGGGTCGGGTCTTGAAAAATAAAAAGCCTAAATTAAGTATGGTATCTAGAAAACTAGGTTAAATCTTTAAAAAATCCAAAACGTATCTTCTGCATCTAGAGTTCATTATTGTATCTAGGATTTGTTGAGATACGAAAGATTTAATAAGCGAGTTTATAAATAGGAAATTATCAAAAAAGTTCGAGACGTTCTTTATTTCCTACAATTAATTCTATAACTCCCTAAATGACTTCAATCCAATTCCCTTGCAATTTTGAACACACTTCACAATTGCAAAACCCATTGTCCAATCCGAATTGCGAAGCCCCTTGACATCATATCCCAATCCACGAATTCCAAATTTTTGAATTGCCAACACTTGACACTCTACATCCAAAATCCAATTGTGAAGCCAACGAACATCTAAAGTCTTGAAATCCAAAATCAATTCCAAAGCTTGATGTCAAATTTCCGAAGCCAATCCAAAATCAATTTTGAAGCCGATCCAAAATCAATCTTCATAGCCACATCTCCTTGACATCCTGACCGAAGCCCTAGCCACATCCTACACACAATCCTTGTAAGCCCAACAATTAGTTACTTGGAGTTTGGCTTGTAGAATTTAGGGTGATCAGCTAAAGGATTCGATTGAGCATAAATTATTGAATAAAATTAGAAATATTAGTAAAAGTAATCCCATAAGTTCAAATTTAAAAAAATAAGTAATAAAATAAAACAATATAAAATTTTTAAAATTTAAGTATATTACTTATTATTTATCGAAAATACGTAAAATGCATTCCGATAATTAACGAATCACTAGAGATAAATTATATGCACACTAAAAATCATAAAATAACCTAAATAATATTTAGAAATATTTATTTGTACTATAATAATGCTAAATAATATTTAGAAATATGAATTTCATGTAGGTAGAAATACACGTAATTACTTAAAATATGCGAAATGTGCTATAGTAATGCTAAATAATTAAAAAAATTCATAATTAATTAAGGAAAAATAAATAAAAATAAAAAAATAAGAAATGATCCAAATTTGGGTCGTGGTAGCTGGGGAAAAAAAGAAAAAATTTAGTCAATTAAATTAGGACAACAAAAAAGGCAAATTAGAAGAAGATAAGGCAATTATGTAATCAAATTAATGCACAATAATTCCTCAAGACCCGTATAAATACTCCAAATTTTTCAAAAGTGCATTTTAGATGTCTAAAATTTTAGAAAATTAGAAAGATGAGAAATTGAGGAGAAATTAGGGTTTTACAAAAAATCACAAAAAAACTGTACAGTTAAAGCTTCTAAAAAGAACCTAGACCCAACAAGCACTTAAGAGTGGATGGCCACCACCATTACACGATGGTGGTAGCGCCCAAACTGGCCAATAAGGCCATGATGGCCAGAGCTACCCACACAGGTGAGTTTGATTTCCAACCCGATTTTGTTTAATTTTGTAAAAATATTAAATATTCTTAGAAAATTATGAAACTTGTTATCTGAAACATTTTTGTATGCAGTTTTTAGGAAAAATATTATTTTGATAAAAATATGTCTCATGATATATGGTCCTTAAGAAATTGAATAAAACCGAGCATGTTTAGGATTAGAAATAAATTACCTTAAGAGTGTAGTTTTGAGCCTAAAATTTTTGTGTAGACTACTTAGATGACATGGAACAGTACCATAAAGCCCTTTTTCAAAAATTAATTTTTGAAATTTTTAGATAATTTTTAGGCCTTAAAATGATGCATAAAATGGGTTATTTTTGGTTAATTAAGTAATTAAATGGTTAATTACTAATTTAGTAAATTATTATATGTTTTAAGATATTCAAATATGATGAAGTATGATATTTGTATCCTTTAAGGTGTTAGATGTAATTATTAGGGTAATTATGTAGTAAATAAGTAATAGGGAAAAATAGTAAATTTTAAGTTAATTTTGTAAATTAGGGTAATTTGGTGTAAAATATGATTTGGGATGAATTTAGACATTTTGAAATGTTAATTGATGTTGGGATATGGTAATTAGAGTGATAAAAATATTAAATGTGTATTATGTACATAATAGGTGATAATACATAATATATAATTATTGGAAATATAATAAATAAAAGATATTAGGATAAAAATTGATATTATATAAATAATAGGAATATATAATAAATTTGATAGAAAACTTAAATTTATGTAATTATATGAAAAATGTAAAAAACTTCTCATATCAAGAGTAAATTCGATACACTAATAACGATTTAAGTGTACCGGGTGGAATAAATTATTAACTATGAGAAATTAAGGTATTTAGGATATCTGGAAGTAATGTGATTAATTTCACATTATGAGTTGAAATGAATTTCTAAGGTTTGTGTATAAAACAATACTTAGAAATTGAACTAGAACCTAATTTAGAAATTAATGTAGAAACTAAAGCCGAATCTAGCCCCAAATCTAGAATAATTGTAAAAGATTTGAGAACATAGATAATTGGACATATTAAACCTTAAACCAAAGATAATAATAAATATTATGGGATAAAACAAACTTATAACAATTATATGAAAATTGAGACAATGTTGGTATTATAAGGATCATTGGCGATGGATTGAACAAGTCCCACCTAGAGTGAGTAAGCAGTGAGCCGAGGTAAGTTGAAATTAATATGTTGTTATATTTTGGAGGCTTGAGATTATACTTAGTCGTACTTGTTAAATAGTTGGCTGTATGCATGTGCTTAATTATAAGTGATTCTATGATTCTATGATTCTGTTTGTTGCTCTGATTTGTATTGTATGAGATGATTGATCAGGCTAAACTAGACTCAACAAAGATATGACTCGTAACCATAAACCGAACCTGTATAGCAACTCATTAGGGGAAACCTAGGATTCTTTGGCCAAATAGCAATCTCTTCGAAAGGGATAACACTGGATAGTATAATAGGTCCCTTCTTCATTTTAAGTCGAACTAAGTGACAGGTGAGAAGATCACAGCAAGGATGAAGTCAATGGTTTGAAGGTAATCGTGGGATGAGTGGTGTCTCCATTGTACAAGTCTGGGTTTGCTCCTGAACTATTGTATTAATGGCAACTCCTCAACCCGGATTAGAACGAGAGCAATTTCCTTAATCTCACAACAGGCTGGACAACGTCGTACGATGGCATTTACTTGAATATGCATTGTACCTAATAAGTTGGTTAATAACCTTGTTTGTGTTTGTGGTATAGTTTTAAGTCCTCCGTCCTAACTTATTGAATTGTGGTTGCTCATATCCCTATAGTCGTTGTTGCAGGTGTTAGCAATAAAGCGGCCTATAATCACCTTGACGCTAGCAACTGCAGGATCCTGAAGAGTGAGGATGTAAACAGAAGACCAAATTCATTCTCTAGTTAGAATTATTTTAAAGCTTTTAACATTAGATTACAAATTACTCAACTAGATTGTGAATAGATTGCTAAATCTTGTAAATATACTCAGATTAATTTAATATGAATATTTATTTTTCTTAAATTCACAAGTAAACAATTTATTTAATTATAAACTGTTTACTTCAAAGCGGGTTAGTCGTAGACGCTTTGTGTAGATTAGGTCTAGGATGGCGGTTGTAAAGTCAACTTCTATCTTAGAATGGTTTGCATGCTAGAGCTGTTACAACTCTAACGCTTCAGGGCATGACAATCCTCATAGTCACAACAAAGCAACCACGTACACATTGACGAATACGAGCACAACATCGACATGATCACGTGTGATTCGGCTCATAGATTGTAGACACCTAATTTTTACCCCATTTGCTTGTTTTTTATTTATTATTTTTCTTTCTTTTCTTAGTAGGCCTTAAATTAGAAAAAAATTCAAAAGATAGGGAATTAAAAGCAAACCCAAAAAAATTAAGAAATTTAGAAAAAATAAGAATCATACAAAAATACAAAAAATTTCAATAATAAGAAAAAGCACAAAAAAAAAAGAAATTTCATAAAGAAACCCTAAAAAAGATAAAAATTTAGAAAATAAAGTTTAAAATTTTTGAAATTTGAAAAATTTACAAAAAAGGAGAAAAATCAAATTCATGTTATTAGGATAGATTTTAATTTTGTTTTAGAAGTTAGGCCATTAAACTTAAGCTTTGATTTAAATATAGCTCAAGCTAACCGAGTCCATATATACAATTTAATTGCACATATAAATAAGGCACAAGCCAACAGCCTAACAGTTAAGCATATGGACTAGCAATGAGTTTGAGTATGAGGTCTCGGGTTTGAAACTTAGCAAAGGTAGAGAGGCCTTTTTCTTATTTTTTTGTTTTCAATCAGATCAAAGGTTACCATATGTTAGGATTTGATTGTGCCATTTGTCCTGACACGTGGTATCCTTAGATTCGACGGCCCTGTTAACGTGGTATCCATGTAGCGTGCCACATCAGCTGCCACATGTCACAAATGACATGTGGCGCGTACAGTTGACGTGGCACCACGTTAGCCTACTTTTTCCCTCCCCTTCTTTCCTTTTCCCTTCGTTTTCCTCTCTTTCCCTCTCTTTCCTTTCTCTTTCCCCCTCTTTCCTTCATTTTCCTTAGATTTCTAGCGCTTTCCTCTTCAGACCACCTACTTCAGCACGATTTTTAAACCCTTTCTTATTGCAATTTCGCCAAATCAATAGTAAAATTGCAAATTAGACATGGCTTAGTGTTAATAGCGATCAAGAACACATCCAGATTCATGCATTAACTCAATCAAATGAAGCTCCAAAAATTAGAAAAAAACTTAAATTTCGATTTTTCTCATTCAACTCCAATTTGAACTTTTCATGTTTTTAGGCTAATTTCAAGTATATAAAGGGTATCGAGGGTAATCATGGAGGGGACACAATCACTCATGAGTAGCTAATTCACTCACAACCACTCTCTCTCTCACTTTCTCTCTCTACACACACCGAATACCCCCTTTCTCTCTTTGAACCACCGCCCCAGTTACTCCAACCGTCCAAATTACCCCTACCACGACGCTCCTCAACTTTGAAAACCCCTAACCCGAGCAACGACTCGTCCCCAACAGCCACACCCAACCACTGCACCAACCACCACCGCCACTCATCTTTGAACACCCTCTAAACCAATCCCAAACCCTGCAACATTTTTCTTATCCCCCATATTCCCAATTTGAAACTCATGAATCTCCTTTCCCCCACTCGTTCTGGTCGACGGATCAGCTTGAGCTGAGCCTTGCCATTGTTGTTGAAGTGGAATTGGAGACAAACCAACCTGAATTTGCCTAACCGATCCACCCGAAACCCAGTGCCCCGATTTGACCCGCACATCCTCTTTCTAGTCTAAACCCTTGTATTCTTCATTTCGGTTTCTTTTTTTTTTTGTTATTTTTATTTTTTTGTTTGTTTTTTTTCGTTTTTGTTTAGTTTATTTATCTATTTATTGATTTTTTTTCTTTCTTTTATTTTTATAATATTTTATAAATGTAAATATAAAAGAAAAGAGAAAAAGAAAAAGAGGAAAAAAGAAAAGAAAGAAAGAAAAGAAGAAGAAAAAAAAAAGAAAAAAAAAAGGAAAAGGTAACTTTATTCTTTTTTTTGTTACTAGTTTAAATACAAAATAAATAAGCCATAATAAATAATAAATAAATTAAGTGACAAAAAAAAGGGGATAAAAAAATAAAAAAGAAAAAAAATAAAATAAGATTAATTAGTTAGAAAAATTGATTTTCTAAAATTAAATAAAAATAAATAGACCTCTTTCCAAATTAGGATTATTTTAGAATTTCAAAAAATTAAAAAATCGATTAAGATGTTTTAGGAATTTTCTTAAACAAATCAAAATTGAGTAAAACGTAAACTCGATTGTTTTCAAATTAAAACAAAACCAATCCACTAAAGTTTTACAAAAAGAAAAAGAACTACGTACATCTGATTCCGAATAATAGATATATAGGTACCTACGGGGCGATGATAAAAATAAAATAACCTAATTTTCCTTTTTTTTTTTTTAGTTTAGATTATTTTGTTTATCTAATTAGAATAGTTAAATTGAGTTCTATCTTATAAAATAAAAAAGGTGATTTTTGAAGATTAAAGCTAATTTTGGAAAGTCAAAAGCACCTGTAAGGGTATAAGCCCTAAAGCCAAGTCAAGTAACTGTAAGTTTAAGCTTAAAACCTAAGGTTTAGAACGATCGGCTAAAGGATCCGATCAAACCCAAATTATAAACTATTTAGCAAAATACTAGTAAAAATGACCATGTAAACTTAAATTTAAGAAAATAAGTAGTAAAATAGGAGACTATAAAATTTTCAAATTTTAAGCATAATAATTGCTAATTACCGAAAAGGCGAAAAGTGTAATATAATAACTAATAAATTACTAGAGATAGATTATATGTATACTAAAAATTTTCGAATGACCAAAATAATATTTAGGAATGTTCATGTGTACCCCACATGTATTTACGTGTAGATAAAAATACGCGTAATTGTTGAAATTGGCCGAAAACTAAGAAAATAATTAAAGAAAAATATAAAATAATTATGGAAAAATCAGAAGAGGATAAGCTGCAACAAGATCAAGTCGTGGTCAGAAAAAGAAAAAAATAACCAATAAGAATTAGACAAACAAAAAGCCAAAAATCAAGGAATTAGGGCAAAATCCTATCAAATTAATGCAAATTAATTACTAAAATTGTCTATAAATAAGGAAAAAATTTCCAGAAGTCATTTGGCCAGTTTGAGATCTGAGAAAAATCGAAACACTGAAAAAATCGAGAGAAAATCCAGAAAAAAAAAAAAGAAAACTGTGCAGATTAGCCAAGTGAACTAAAACCACCACCCACCACCACCACCACCACCCTACACTAGAACCACCGCCTGGACCGGCCGACAACATTGGACCGGGTTTGGACGGCCAAAAAGGTTCAAACCGGTTAGTCATTTATTCACCCGATTTTTGTATAATTTTGTAAAATTATTTATTTTGCCTAGAAAATTATGAAACTTGTTATTCTGAGGTTTTATTGTATGTAGATTTAGGAAAAAATATTGATTTAGTTTAATTATGTCTGGAAATATAGGTTCCTTAACAAATTGTTCAAAACCGAGCATGATTAAACCGAAAAATAAATAGGCTTAGGAGTGTAGTTTGGGGCTCAAATTTTTTCTGTAGGATTCTCATATGATGTAGAACAGTGCTATGAAGCCATTTTTTTAAAATTAATTTTTTGAAAATTTTAAATTAATTTTTAGCCCTAAAATGAAGGTAAAATTGGGTGATTTAAGGTTAATTAGGTGATTAGGATGTTAATTACTGATTTGGATCTTAATTAGATGTTTAAGGATGTTAATCTCTGAAGTGGAACCCTAATCCTAGCCTTTGGGTACTAAGTATGGTTAATTAGGGAAATTAGGTAAGTAATATAATAAATTAGTAATATGTGAAAGTGTAAATTAATAAATCTAAAAAAATAAGGTTATTTAGATAATATTATAATTAAAATCAGAAAAATAATAAATCTGAAATAATATTTAATTTTAAGTAAATATCTTAAAATGTAAGATTTTTATACATCGGGAATAAATCCGATACTTCAATTAGGGTTAGCATGTACCGAATAGTTTAGAATACCAAAATTACGACCCAATAGGATATTTGAGTACCCGAGCATAATGTGATTAATGTCACATTGGGATTTGAGCCTAATTAAGACTTAGGAATTTAAAACTAGAATCTAGTTTAGGAGTCGTACCCCGAAATAGAGTACAACAAATCATTAGAGCGTTATAGGTATAATTGGGGAAAATAAGCTACATTTTGAATTAGAATAAGAATCCATAAAATATGAGTACTAAAAATACCTATTTGTATTATAGGATATCCAGATACAAATCAGCTCGCGACTAAAGGATCGAGCGATCGAGCAAATTCATGTAAGTTGGGTTATTGCTTATTGTAATAGAGTACTAGTTTTGTAGTATTCGGAGACTTAGGCTTGTATATGATTGTAATTGTAAATAGTTTGCGCATGTGCTTGATGTATCTGAATTCGTACTGGAATTTGTACTGTGAATGATTTTGTGACTGATTGAATTGATATGAACTTGTTTGAACACCTTAACCGAAATTTAATCTAAGTCGACCCCAATAACAGAAAATGTCATGCATTGCAACCCGTTAGGGGATCATAGGACTCTCCAACCAAATACCGACCCCTTCGAAAGGGATAGCGTAGGATTGCAAAATGGTCCCTTCTTCATCCTCAGTCGAACTAAGTGACAGGAGAAGAGGTCGCGGCAAAGGTGAAGTCAATGGTTCGAAGGTAGTCGTGGGAGGAGCGAGGTCTCCATTGCACAAGCCTAAGTTTGGTTATGAGCTGCTGCATAACATGGAACTCCTCAACCCGGATTGGAGCGGGTGAAATTTCTCTGATTTCACAACGGACCGGACTACATTGTGCGATGACACTTGATTGTCGCATTGCATGAAAATAATTGTTTGATAACCCTGTTTGTACTTGTATGCATTCATGAGTCTCCAATTCAACTTACTGAGCTGTAGTTGCTCACACCCTTATAGATCCTTTTGCAAGTTCTGATTTGTGATCACTTCAAGTACTATGCCGCCCTACAATTACCCAGAGGTTAGTCCTTTTGAAGCCAGGGGTGTGAGGATCAAGTTACTTAATATAATGTGTGACTAGAGTGACCATGTAATTAAGAATGAAAGACTAATAGTTATTATGTAATCTAGTGAACTGTCATGTTTGTATAAAACTTCTTGGGAAGCTTTGTGGAGACTTATATATATATATATATATAATTATAAATGTTTATTAGAAATTATGATAATTATCATGATTGTAGTATAATTATTAATCGAATTGTTTACTTCAAAGCAAGGAGTCGTCGACGCCTTGTGTAGATTATCTCTCTGGTAGGCACTGTGAAGCTAGTTACTATTATAGAATGGTTTACACGGCGAGACTGTTGCGACTCTGCGACTTCGGGGCGTAACAAAGGGTTTAAAAGTCCTAATCTCTGGATTCAGATTCTCTGGTTTTCAAAAAGCCATTTTATAACTTGGTTTTTATTTTTTCGATAGACCGGTAGTTAAATTATAACTAATTCACCTAATTGGTTGTAACTTAACCCATCTTCCCGACTCTGGTTGGGTGGCGACTCCAAATCTTTTTAAAGCTGAAAAAATGGTTTTCTTTAAACCTTTGTCGATAGCTAGTATTAAACGAGTAGGGTTTAGTACTAGTCGGTTTAAAAAAGACTTAATTTTATAAAAAAAAAAAAAAAACTGGAAGGGGTGAAAAATCAGGCTCAACATAGGTAAATTTTTATTTTTATTTATTATTTTTAGTTATTTATTTCTTTTATTATTAATCTATTTTGTTTTAAGTGCAGGTTTATTATTAATTTTATAGTGTATGTTTGTTTTTTTTTTAAATAATCTTAATTTTTAATAAAATTTAGTTAATTTACATTTTAGTAAAATCGTGTTTTTTTTTTAAATAAACGTATTTTTAACGTATCCTACGATTGAGATTTTAAAAAGAAACGTATCGAAATACGTATTTAGTGGTTACAATTTATAAAAGATACATATCAAGATACGTGTCTGGTGGTTACAATTTAAAAAAGATATGTATTGAATGATTACGATTTAGAAAGAATACATATTGAGATACGTCTCTAGACCATAGTTAGGTTTTAAAAAAGATATTTTTTCTTCATGTAATGATTTTAAAAATAAAAAAATCTTAACCAGGTTTTTAAAAAGATTTAGTTAATTAGGGTTTTCTTTAAATTCGTGGAAATTAGATTTCTTAGGTTTTTTTTAAAATAATAAATTGATAAATAAATGTAAACCTGGCTTAATTTTCGAAATAAAAATAACCCACCTACTAAATATTTTATAAAAAGAGAACTACAACCAGTTTGATCTTGAATAACGGGTACGTAGGTACTTTCGGGACAACTGCATAAAAATAAAAAATAATTTCCCTTTTTTTTCTTAGAAATTCGTAATAAAAAATAATATAAAAATCAACTTAGTTATTTTTTGTACATTTAGGTATAATTTTAGTATTTTTTAGGAAATTATAAAAATAAAGCCCATTAATTTTTCCTTAATTTTTATATGGTGACTTAGTTTTAATACGTAAACCCCCAAACCTTATTTTTCTAGTTTAAGTTTTTAAAAATCAAATTTTTTAGAATATTTGCAGACTAGTGGTCAAATTAGGATTTTTTCACCTGAAAACCCTAATTTCATTTTTTACCAGTTGAAATAGTTGGTAACTCCAATTTTTTTAAATTTTTTTAGAAAAGTATTTCCTTAGTTTAATGTCGAGTAATTTATATTAAGCGGGCTGGGCTTGATATAAGTTAAATTAAGGAAACCAAAATATGGCTTGATAGCTATGTGTACAGGACCACGTGAAGGATCTACTACACCAATCATTACTTTTTTTGAATATTCATTTCTACTCTTTTGTATTCTTGTACATTACTTCTTTAAGATAATACCATTTTTGTCCTTTCCCTTTTAGGCAAATTGCCATAACTTATTGAGTATAAATACCTCTTATATATGTAGCCGTAATCATCAAATTAACATTAATACACTTGACATTTTTCCTCTCATAAACATTACCTATTTACATTCATTTCACTCTTATCTTAACCCTTAAGCAAGGCTAGATGGCGAGAAACCTTATTGGATCAATTTATGCGTTATATCGAGTTATGCTATGAATCCTTAGAAGTTCCATCAGTGTGTCATATCTTTTAGAGTTGTTCGTAGGTTTTTGCTTATCCTTTTATTCACTCTTTCGTACATTTACTCATCACTCCTTTTAAGCTTTTAGCAAGCTTGGAGCCATCCCTGCAACCGGCCTTATTTGTTCTTGGCTGCAGTTTGCATTAGGTATAGTATCCATACTCGAGCCCTCTTACGTGTTTGGAAAATGTGCTAAGAGATTAACTAAAACCTGTGACTTGATAGCTTTAGGGGATTGCACCATAATATCAAACTCCAAGAAGAAGCAACCATTTTGCTACTTGTCTTGATAAGGCTGGTCGAGATAACAAGTACTTAATCGGGTCAGATCGAGTCACCAAATGGATCTTATGCACAAGAAACTAGTGCCTTAGTTTTTGCATGACAAATACCAGCGTGAGATAAATGTTTCTCATAAGCCGGGTAATTAACCTAGTTCCCTTGAAGGGTTTGACTCAAATAATACACAAGTCGTTCTTAACCATCTACTTCTTGAGCAAGTAATGCTCCAACAGATCTGTCGGTAGAAGTAATATAAAAGACCAAAGGCTTTCCTTTGATAGGCATAGCCATAGTTTGTGGGGAAATTGAGATTGTCTTAATCTTTTGAATTGCCTCTTCATAGATTTGATCCCATCTAAACAAGACTCCTTTTCTTAAAAGTTGATGCAATAGATATGAAATTTCTGTAAGTGCAGGTATAAACCTTCTATTGTATGAGACCTTTCCCATAAAGGTTTTTAATTCCTTCAAGGTGGTAAGAGACGGCATTGATGTTATAGCTTGTACTTTTGCAAGATCAACATCAATTCCCTTTCTATACACAACAAAGCCAAGAAACTTTCCTAAAGACGCACTAAAAACACACTTGAGAGGGTTCGTGTAAAGCTTATATAGTCAACATCGTTCAAAGACCTTTGCAAGTGAACTAAATGATCAGGTGCTTTCTTAGACTTGATGACTATGTCACAACATAATCCTCCATACAATCACGCATCATGTTATGAAATAGAGCGGTCATTGCCCTCTGATATGTAGCACCCGCATTCTTAAGTTCGAATGGTATGACAGTGTGATAAAAGTTTCCGACTGGTGTACGAAAAGAAGTATACTCTGCGTCACCTATCGCCATCTTAATTTGATTATATCCACCAAAGCCATCCATGAATGAAAATAGTTCATGACTTGCGATTGCATCTATTAAAGTATCAATATTAGGTAAAGGAAAATAATCCTCAGGACAAGCCTTGTTTAGATCCTAGAAATCCACGTTTACTCTTATCTGTCCATTCTTCTTTCTTACATGAACAATATGAGCGAGCCAAGTAAGATGTTCGACTGGCCTTATGAAATTAGCTTGTAACAATTTCTTTACTTCCTACTTGATTTACACTTTAATCTTAGGATGAAAAACTCTTTGTCTTTGCTTTACAGACGTAGCCCCCTTAACAATATTCAGTCTATGCACTATAAGGCTAGAATCCAATCTAGGCATCTCTTCGTAAATCCATGCAAACACATCCTTGTATTCTTTTAGTAACTCAGTAATATGAACCTTTATTTCCTACGGGAGACTCTTAATAATGAAGATTGGACGTCGCAATTCTCTTGATCACGCTAGGTCCAATTCTTCTATTTCCTCAACCTGAGGCTCCATTTGATCTTGTAATTGTTATAGGGCAGGCTGAACTTCTTGCACTGGTGTAGGATCTAAAAAGGATAGGTACACTTCTTCAAATCCCTCAAACCATCATAAGCGGTACACACACCTTCCATCCTCTTTGATAAAGATTTCAATTTTAGTAGATTGCTTATTCTTCTTCCTCCCTCCACAACATCTGCACTTCTTTCTCTTCTTTTGTTGGTCCTCCTAAGCTTTGCCCCATGTAGGCAAAGGAACACCAAATGGCTTAGCTATAGTTGTTTTCCCATCCTTAGTAAACTCATCAAAGAATCCCAACTCAGTAAAATTCATGTTGTTCAAAAGGATTTTTTGTAGCTAGGATAAACACCTCTTCCCCATTCTAGTATCCTTTGATGCACGAATGCAACGTCAAAGGAACTAGATTGTGATCATGCAACCACTTCCTACCCATAAGTAGGTGATACTGTACGGGCGCGTTGATCACATGAAGAGTGGTGGTACTATAAATAGGCCCGACTTTAAGATCAACGTTAATATATCCAATAGAGTTAGTAGGGGCATGATTGAAGCCATTTATCAATATGGGTTGTCTAATTAAGCGTCGGATATCAATCCCTATGGTTTTGAATGTATTCATTGGCATTATATTCAAGAAAGAACCATTGTCAATGAACGTTCTTTTAACTAGATAGCCATTAAGAACACCCTTTACATGTAATGGACGGTTATGGTTAGAGCTTTTTACACACATATCCATTTTAGTAAACAAGGTGGTGTTTTCGTGTGTCCTAACCATTCTTTTTATGGGCTGCACTATTATACACTCCACATATTGACCTTCAAATATCTACATAAGTGCAACTGTTGTTGCAAGCCTAGAGTTTTCATCAAATCCCAGCAAGTCGAAAAAGTTTCTAAAGTTTGCAGTCTTCAATAACGTTCTGACAAGAGGTGGATACTCATCATTGTGAGTTTCCATGGACTTTCCCTTACTCCTTGAAGGCTATGTGTCAACCACTTCAATTGTGGAGGGGTCATTGCTAATGGCATTGAAAATACCTGTAAGCTCTTAAAATTGAGTTTAAGACAACCGAGCTTAGATTTAGGGCTTTTAGGGAAACTTATCCAATTGAGCCCAAACTTTACGACTAGAATAAAAAAGTTAGTCGAGATATTACAGTGAAGTTAAATTTTAGTAATAATGACCTGAAATCCCAATTTTGCCCTTAGAAATTTGAATATTTAATAAAGCACTAAAATGTTTGAAACTCCTAAAATCGAACTTAGATTGCAACGAGAACTTAGAGATAAGTTAATTGAGCTATAAAATGAGATAATATAGTATAATTTACTATATAAAAATACACATAATTTTACAAGTATACCCGATATAAATAATAATTATACCCGTAAATTAACCCTAAATTATGTAATTATATATTTATTGTATAGAATTCATGAAATTAACCTTAGAACATATCCTAAAAATAAAAGATATGCTAGAAACTTAATTATATGAGTATATTTATATATTACGTGTGATATTTATAAGGAATATATACTCGTATATTAAGTAAATAATTAAGTATTAATAAAATATACTCAAAGTACCTAAAAAAATTGCAAAATATTAATCAAAAGCCTTCTAATTGCTAATTCACACCTGGAGATTTCTAGAAAACATAAAAGCTGGATAATTGCTTAATCAAAAGGTGAATTTACAAGCCAATGCCACCTCCTACTTGCAATTAATGAAGGAAAAAGCAAGAAAAAAATAAATAAATAAAAGGAATCGACCTAAACCACTATAAATCTGTTGAACAAATCACTTTACATCTTTTGGAACCAGAAAATATAGAAAGAAAAATCAGAAAAAAATCGTAGAAAAAAAAAAAAAAAAAGAACAAAGAAAAAAACAGAGCAATTATCGAGCTAAGTTAGTTCTTAGGGTTACCTTTGATCTACTACTACACCACTCCACCACCAAGGAGTACCCCCAGCGTCTAGGTCATCCGACAACCGCCCAACCGCTGCCGGCCACCGGAGCACCCAAGAACACCAAAATCAATTTCCTGCCCTGTTTTTCAATAATTTCTAAAAAATAGTATATCTGCCCAGAAAATTATGAAAAAATATTGTACTTAGGTTATTTTAGACATGCTTTCATGTGATATTTTTATTTTTGAAAAATTCGTAATATTTAATATACTTTATTAAGAAATCTATAATTCACTCGAATTTATATTTGTGAAATAAATGTACTATATGATGTTGTTTCTAGCTGAAAATTTTTGTGTAGGATGTGTATGATATATAGGTAATTGCTATGTAGCCCAAATTTTTATTTGAATAATTTTAATATTTATTGCATTTTTAGGCCTGAAATTAGCTCGAAAATAGGCTGAAATTATGAGTTTAATAGGAAATTATGAAATTAATTGATGAAATGGACATGTACTGATCTATAATAAATAGTAACAGTATTGAGTTAGATTGAAATTAATTTGGTGCTAAAAGAATATTAATTGGATAATTTATCATAATTTAGGGGTAAAATCGTCAAAATGAAAATATAAGCAATAGGTCAGAAACTTGAAACCAAGTGATAACTGAATTTCCTATATTTTTAGAAACCTATAGAAATTTTTGAGGAATTATTTGGTAACCCAAACTATTTATTACGAATTTATTAAGTAAAATAGCTTAAATTACAAGTCGGAGTGTATTTGTAATATTAATAGACTAAAATGAATTAAATAGTCAAATAAAAACTATATAAAGGATTGCTGATCAGATTAGATTAATGGAAAATTTTTATTTTATTTATTAATATTTTTTGATCGAGATACACTTTAGGTGTATTAGAATTAAATAATACTTATATTGTTACAATATAAGGACAAATTAGATAAAAAATAATTTAATAATGTAGATTATGTATAATACGATCATTTTTATATAATTATGTATAATTGTATTAAAAACTCAAACTACCCGTTAAAAGCCATCTCTAAAAACAGGATTCGTAAAACGTGTCGTTAGGTCTATACGAACCCAATGACACTAATTTTGTTGAAATCGGACAACCTTAAGTAATTTAGCTTATGACTATATCATATTCAAGAATATACATATTTCGGTAACCTTACCGGAATTAAAACGTGAATTAATAAATAAAAAGTACATTTCGATGCGATCGAAACGATATATAATACGTAATAGTATATATGATGTACAGTATCAATAATTAATAATTTAATTCGATATATAGTGATAACATGACGGTATATTATGGAAATAATATATATATATAACCATTTTAAATAAAACCCTAATGTTTTCGTAATTATTACGAAAACTGAATTTGGGCCTTTTGTGTAATTAGGACTTTCCAATACAAAGATGATTAACAATTCAAGTCAGCAATAGCGAACGTCTAAACAAGTAAGTTGGGGTTGTGGCTTCACCACTGTTTGGGTGCTATTTACAGTATCCAGAGACCCAAGAGTACTTCTGGTTGTGTTTGTAGTTAGATGATTATGCGTATGCTATGTGTATGAATGATACTCAGTTGTGACAGGAGTTCAACTCCTTGGTCTGCTGTTCTACATATTTGCATGGATTCTATATTGTGTGAACTTGTTGGTGACCCTTGATTAACACTAACGATTATTCGACTAAAATGTAATTGGACATGCATAATCACCTATTAGGGGAGAACGATTAAGAATGTTTGGCCTAATACCGACTTCCTTCGATGAGAATAGCTGAAATGGTCCTTTCCCTATCCTTAGTCGAACTAAGTGACAGGCGAGGAGGTCGCAGCAAGGTTGGGGGCCGTAGTTCGAAGGCAGTCATGGGAGGAGGGTGTTCTCCATTGCACAAGCCTGGGTTTGGTCTAACTTGAGTCGCGATGAAACTCCTCAATCCGAGTTGGAGCGGATGCAATTTCTCTAACCTCACAATGGATCGGTTAACACTGTGTGATGTTTCATTTGAGTGATTGCATTGCATTTCATCATGATTATTAACCTTATTTGTGATTGTATAGTACTCTTCTGACTCCACCCCACTTACTGAGCTAGTTGTGCTCATATCCCTACAGACTCTTTTGCAGGTGTTGAGTGAAGGCAAGATGTTCAAGTACCACCGTTCCCTGGTTAGTGTGCTACTGTGTGGGAAAGTGAGGATCGAGGAATTAACTGAACCTGAACTCTTGACTTTGTCTTTAAGTTTTGAGGAAAACTAATTGGGAATTCCTTAGGAGCCCACTAATTTTCTAACTTATTGTATATAGACCGCAAAACCCGTTGTTTTTAATAAACTCTGATTGTAAACTTTACCTTTGAATGTGAAACGTTTGTTTAAATACCGTTGTGATACTAAACAGCAGATTGTATAGAATAAGTAACTTGTAAAAGCTCTATCACATGTTTGGTTATTAACAGGTGTCAAAACAAACGTTTCAAGCTGGTTGAGTTGTACGCCTTGTGTGAACTGCGTCTACGATAGCAGCTGTGAGATCAACTTCTATCTTAGATTAGTTTACACGGCGGGAATGTTATGACTCTTCTCGTTTGGAGCGTGACAGTACCTCTCTGGTCATTATAAGTTGGAAGTGGATTATTCCTAACATCATTGTTATCAATAATTAACTCTTCGTGTGTAACTTGTTCATTGAATATTCTCTTTAAAGTGAAACAATCTTTAGTTAGATGACCAATACTCTAGTGAAATCTACAGTACTTAGGATTGCTCTTCTCTTCATTTGTAGGGAGACATTTAACCCTTGGGAGTTTGAGATTTCTATTATACAACCATTGATCCAGCATTCGGTACTCCTTGGCCATTGGGCAAGGATACATTGGCATAGGCCTAAAGTCATAAGACTTATCATTTCTAGGTTTCTTTGTTTCTTTTTATGATTCACCTTAAGCAGCATTTACAAATGAAGCATGCTTATTGAACCTTCTAGCTTCATTCCTTTGCCAAGCTACTGAATTGTTAGTCCTTTGCATATTCTCAACTAATGCCGAAAAAGAAGCCAATGACAGGTTCTCGAGGTCGACTACATATTCAGGGAACATTCCTTGAATACAAATCTTAACTAGTTCTCTCTCATCACATATGTCTTGTATATCTAAAGAGTGTTCTCTGAACTGCTTAATATAATCCATGAGATCCTCCTTGGACCTTTGACGAATTTGTCCCATGTTGGTGAGAGTCACCCTTTCCTTAGTAAAGAAAAATTTTTCTAAAAACATCCTATAGATTCCACCCCATGACTTGACTGATCCCATAAGGAGATTGACATACCAAATATAAGCTTTTTTCGTAAGGGATTTTGAGAATTCCTTCAACTTCAGATCATCATCTAAGTCATAGGCTTCTAGAGTCTCAATAAACTTTAATAAGTGCTCTTTAGCGCTCCCCTTCTTTCTATTAAATAACATAAACTTGGGACTCATGTAGTCCTTTGAATATGGCTTGATAGCAATGTGTAAATGGTATGGGAGCTTCAATTCTAACACAGCTAATGTGGATTTTGTTTATAATTCTCTCATATATACATCCAAATCCTCTTTAGTTAAAAACAAAGCCCTTTGAGTAGATGCTTCTATCTTTACTAACATCACAGGAGTAGGGTTGGTGAAATTCATAGAAACAGAATTCGCCAGAGCTAAATTCATAGGGGTAGAGTGCACAGATTCAACAATTGTAACACATAGAGTGACATGTGAAGAAGACAAGCCTCCTATTTGAATTCCCTAATTCATCATTTTGGGTAGGGTATGTTGAGTAGGTATAGGTTCCATTGCAGGAGACTACTCCTCAGCTCCGTGGGTGTTTTGTTCACTAGTAATCGAGGGATTAAATGGCTAAGAAGATTGTGTAACATATTGTTGCATCACATTGGAGGGACCCACAATAGGTACCCCTTATTGTGCAACAACGAAAGCAGCCAAAATAGGTACACACTAGGCAAACATCGCTCGAAGCCCATTCAGACTCTGATTAGTTTGTCGTAACTCTCGCACTAGTTGCGCATTATCGGGAATAATTTCTTGAGTATCATCTCCTTAATTCATTCCTCCCATTGAAGGTAGATTTTGATTATTAGTCACAACAGTACCCTCTTGCTCTTAATCATTGTTATCCATAGGATCGGCAAGTCTTCTTCGTGGAGGTACCATGACGTGAGTGTCAAATCTTTCCTCCCCAATGGAGTTGCCAAGAAAATGTATTGGGTTCAAATTGGAAGAGGTTACATGTGATTAAGGAAATGACTTGACCTACTTGTATGGGATGGTCAAGTGAGATACAATAGGGGAGGAGTAAGCAATCTTGGTAGGCTCTAACACATTAGGTGACAGGTGGAGGAATGCGATGGCATCAAAATCCACATTGGATGAAGAACGGAGTAGTGTTCTTAGGATGTTCTAGTTATTTGATCTTTGAGATAGGATTCTAATAGAGTAACAACGTTTTTTGAAATTTATCTCTTGTCTAAATGAAAGAATGATAAAGGTATTTATAGAGGATTATAGGTAGATTTGATTTGTTGGATCATGATGTTAATCAATGGCTAAGATTGAAGCCTTTTATATATGGGCATTAGATGAGTTTTCTCATGGGTTTAGGCTTAAATAAAGGGCTTTATATTTTATTAGTGTAAGTTAAACCAAGAAAAATTTGGTCAGATAGACCAATCCAATGGGTCCTATTCCAAGCCAACCATGTTAAGTCTCTCTTGATCATCTCAAGTTCTTATAGGCTGGACTCTTTGGACTTTGTCACCTTAGCCTAAAGAGTCAAATCTATTTCGTTTATTGAGCTTGAAGCTTGCGAGTCGAATTTAGCCTTCTACAAAGATTATAATTTAAGATGCTTAATAATTATAATAGTAACTTTATATCACTATTATGGCATTTGGCTTGAAAGAAAAAAGTTAAATTGAGAAAAAATAAATAAAGAAAGAAAAGATAGTTTACTTGCACCATTTTAGATAGTTAACTACCTAAGTATAACTAGAATGTGATAAATACTTGTAAATGTCAATATAGAGGAAGGCCTCTAATATTTAAAATTCTATTCAATAATAATATTATGGTACAATCGAGACAAATTTTCCCTAAGCATTGCTCACCAGTTATAGAGATGCATAAATTTAAATTGTTTTTGTGTTCTTTCTTCTTATTGAAATGGAAAAGTAAATGTTGTTTATTTTTACAGACGACTTGGGATCAAGGCAAAGCTAGAGATCCTCAAGAACATAGGCCATGCTGCTAACATTGAATCCCTAGAATCCAAGAATGATCTGATAAAATTATATGTTTTGGGCAAATGATAAGCTCATGAAGAATGTAGCTTATGGCATACATAGACATATGGAAAGAAAGCTCTTGGTAGCATCAATTCAATAGAAGATTTGGTACTATTTTTCAAATGAATTAGCCTGAGAACAACCTGCACCAAAATTTTTCTACAAGTTGTGAGGAGTGGTCTGATCACGAAGCCAATCTTTGATTTGCGTAGCTGATACACTGTACCCTTTGAATATCTAGAAAGTTAAGGAGAATGGAGAGAAAAGATAGTATGGTGAAATAGAGAAAGAAGATATTGTATGAAGGAATAATGAAGAAAATGAATTAATTTCTTTGTTTGTAGTATATAAAGTACTATTTATACTAATACTATAGCACGTGTAAATAAAGAAACTACTAACAATTGTATAAACTAACTACAACTGTACAAATACAATATCACTGACTATATGCTAATTGTACAACAAACTACATATACAAAGAAATATACTTTTATAGCGCCCCTACTGGACCCCAGCTAGCCCCCACCCTCCCCTTAAGTGGCAGCTTGTCATAAGCCCAACTTGAAACAGAGCTTGGAAAGAAGAGAAGCACCTAAAGCCTTGGTAAAAACATCAACAACTTGACTAGAAGAAGGAATATAAATTGGTTGCAGAAGTTAGAAGCCACATGATCCCTAATGAAACGAGCTTCAATATCTATATGTTTAGTACGAGCATGAAAACATAGACTATGTGCAATAAGCAAAGCAAATTTGTTATCACAAGCTAACCTAACTGGAAAATCAACAAAAAAGCCAAGATCACATAAAATGTATGAGACCCATAACAATTCCTTTATAGTTGCTCCTAAACTTATATATTTGGCCCTAATAGTAGAAGTAGCTACTGTAGGCTATTTCATCGTTTTCTGAGACACCAAAGCATCTTTAATCAACACACAATAGCCAAAGAAGGATTGCCTATCAATAGAACTGGAACCCCAATCCGAATAAAAAACCCTTTGAGAGCAAGAGAATTTTGAGCTGGATAAAAGAGACCCGAACTAATATAACCTTCAAGATAATGCAACAAATAGAATAAGGCATCTAAATGTGACTTACGAAGACTTGCCAAGAATTGACTAAGGTAATCTATAGCATAAGACACATCTAGCCTTGTTAAGGAAACATAAAGCAATCGACTTACCATCTTACGGTAAAAGGTAAGATCTGATAAAAGATCACCAAAATTTACATCAAAAGACATTTGAGGCTACATAGGAAATGCAGCAAGCTTAGATCCAGTAAGTCTTGCACTTTGTAAGATGTCCATAATAAATTTCTGTTGATGAACATAAAGACCATGATATGTCTTGCATAATTTGAGGCCAAGAAAAAAATGTGCTTGACCAAGATCCTTAATAGTGAACTTTTGATCAAGGTTTTGCTTAACATGAGTGATAAAATCAGTATGAGAACTTGCAATGAGCATGTCATCTACATAGAGAAGCACAAAAGCACAACCAATATCAATTCGATATGTAAACAAGGATACATCATGTGAAGACTATACAAATCCTAGAGAAACAAGGAAACTTGAAATTTCAAGATTCCATTGTCGAGATGCTTGCTTCAAGCCATATAACGATCTTTTCAACTTGCATACTTAGTTAGATAGGCTAATTTATAGCCTTAAGGTGGTAACATATAAATTTCCTCATCTAAATGACCATGTAAGAATGCTTTATTGACATCTATTTGAAAAAGTGGCTAAGAAGAAGCAACCGCCAATGCCAATAAAATCTTAACTGTACGCATCCGAGCTACTAAAGAAACGGTATCATGAAAATCTTCTCCTTCAACTTAAGTGAATCCCTTAGCTACTAAACGAGCCTTATATTGTTCAATGGTCTCATTCAATCTATATTTTATTTTATAAACCTACTTACATCCAATGCCCTTTTTCCCCTTGGGCAATAGTCAAATCCCAAGTATCATTACTCTCTAGGGCAGCAAATTCATTTTTCATAGCTAATTGCCATTCCTTAATCTTAGAAGCTTTTAAGTAACTACAAGGCTCTTGTACAGTAAACACCTTAACAAGTGATGCTACAAAATTTGAAGGATAAGATTGAAAAGAAGATGAAGTGAATAGAGGATAAGTGAATGCAGATTTAGGTATGGATGAAACAGGTTGTGCCAAAGAGTCATCAATTGAAAACATGCTTTATGTAGTATGCACAAAATCTTGTAACCAATGTGGATTATGCTTTTCTTTAGTAGAATGCCTTAACTATGCATGTGACTTTTCTTCATACACATCCTGTGAAGAACTTGAAGAACCAAGATGATGAGAGTCAGTTGGAAACTGGTCAAGAACAGACACATCCTGTGAAGGACTAGGAAAAGATAAAGACTAATCAGTATCAAAAGTCAAGGGAAGAGAATGAGTAGAACCATTAGAAGAACAACCAGAAGTAGATAGAAGTTGTTTGTCCTTATAAGGAAATTTGGTTTCAAAGAAGTTCATGTCCCTTAACACAACTATTCAATGATGGACAAGATTCTATACTCGATAACCCCTTTGACCAGAAGCATATCCAAGAAAGACACACTTAATTGACCTTGACTCAAATTTGTCTTTAGGAGTAAGGTGCTTTGCAACAAAACATAAGCAACCCATGACATGGAGATGATCATAACTTGGTGTTTTCCCAAATAGTTTCTCATGAGGTGAATGCCATTCTAAGTTTGCCACTGTCATACGATTTACTAAGTATGTAGTAGAAAGATTGCATTTACCCCAAAACTTTTCAAGTAAATTCACATGAAGTTGTAATGCTCTTGCCATTTTTAAAAGATGTTTATGTTTCCTTTCTATCCTCCTATTTTGTTGTAGAGTGTAAGTTGTGGTTTTTTTTTTTATGAACAATCCCTAAATCAAAAAATAAGGATTGACATTGTTTAGAAAGAAATTCAGACCCATTATCACTGCGTACAAACTTAGGAGTTACACCAAAATGATTGTGTACATAAGCAAAGAAATTAGACAAAATAAGAGGAGCTTGACTTTTATGTTGTAACAAAAAAGTTTAAGTGGACCTAGTACAATCATCAAGAATGGTTAAAAAGTAATGTACACCTGTAATAGAGGCTTCTTTATAAAGACCCCATACATTTAGATGTAATAATCCAAAGAGAGCAATAGATATATGATCACTTCTATCAAAGGGTAACCTATGAAACTTGGCCTCAAGACAGGCATCACAAGATAAATCATGAAAATTAAAATGTTTACAAGCTGCTAAGTGTTTTAATTTGGACAGTAACCTATGACTAAGCCTAGAATGGAACAATTCTAGAGATATTAAAGAACTACAAGACAAAGTTTCTTTCAAAACAAAATAAGGATGAGGAAAAATAGCAGTCATAACATTAGATTTGCAATTCCTTTCCGCTTTAAGAACATATAGTTTACATGTTGCTGGTGCTTTAGCTACAACATTCTTAGTTTTCAAGTCTTGTATAATACATTTAGTAGAATCAAAGGAAGCAAGCATGTTATGTTCTCTAATAAGATAGTTGTAGATACTTAATTTTTGCCCTCCTTTTATTTTTCAGAATAGATTATAGGGTCCTAAACTAGAAAAAAATACCAAAAAAATAGAAAATTAAAGAAAACCCCAAAAACAAGATATTTAGGAAATTAAAAAAAAATAGAAAAATAAGAAAACCCAAAAATATGAAGTGCAGGAAAATACAAAAAAAAAAAGGAAAATAAGAAAAAGCACAAAAAATAAGAAATTTAGAAAAAATACAAAAAAAAATGAAAAAATTTAGAAGTCACAGAAAATAAAAAAATGGAAAATAAGGGATTTAAAAAATAATCTTTTAAGAAATTTGAATAGAATAGATTTTTAATTTAAATAAACTTAAAATAAAGGGCCATTGGATCTGGATTTAGATTTTAACCTAGATTGACCTAGTTCATATATGCAATTCAATTGCATTGCATATGTGGATAAGGCAACGGCGTAACGGTAAAACAATTGGATTAAACGTATGGATTAAGCTAGAGGTTAGGGGTTTGAAACTCACTAGAGCCATAAAAGTTTTTTTTTTTTTCTCTTAAACTCCATGCATTGTCACATGTTAGGCCCTCACTGGGCTACGTGTCTGAAATTGACACGTAGTGTTTTGTGCTTGGACTAAACAACAAAATTTCCTTCCTTTTTTCCTTTTCCCCTTTCCTTTTTATTTTTTTCTAAACTTTCTTGTTCTAAAAAAAGACAACACAACACAGAAGAGGGATTTTGGTCTTTAAAAAAAAAAGAAATACCACTTACACATACAATGGTAAAAGGGGGGGGGTGGTAGGCTCCATTCTAAATTAGCACACAAGGCAGGGGATGGGCTAGTAGGTGGGGGTTGGACCCACTTTTGGAAAACAAGAACAAACCTTTCTCTCTCTCTCTCTCTCTCTCGATATTGATCTTCTCTCTCTCTCTACTAACTTTCTCCCTCTCTCCATAGCACACTTCTCTTTCTCTCTCGATTTTTCTAGCCAAACCTACATACGCACATAAGATCTCTCTCTCAACCACTTGGGAAACCGAGTCTCTTTCTCTACACACACTCTCTCTCTACTATACCCTCTCTCCACCATCTCTCTCAGCTTCCTCTCTCTCCATCGTCTTCTCTCTCTCTCTCTCTCTCATGATACCCCTCGAGATCCATACCTACTTTCTACCACTGCCTCATCGCACCATTGTCTCTCTCTCTCTCTTTCACATAGTAGTAGCAACCCAAAACCTTCGATCTCCCTTTTTCCCTTGAACAACACAAGCCCAACCAAGACAGACCTTTATCCTCTCACGCAAAGACTAAGCCATGGTAGCACTCCAAACACCAAGCTCTATACCACTATGCCTAATCCCAATCCCATACAATACCCAACTTTAGTACAACTAGGCCACCCGTACCTAATCTCGCACAACCAACCATCACTACCATCCTCCATTTGTCCTTAACTCACTGCGCCATCCATGGCCAACCTACAGTCACCACCACAAACACCCACACATAAACAACTCTCTCGATCACCCTCGTCTTCTCTCTCCCTCACCACCCAAGCACCGAACACCATAAAATTGCCACATTAAGTAATGGCGCTTGGGCAAACCTACTATCTTCAATTTAATAGCCACAAAAGTGGCTTTTCGTGCTTGTTTTGGCAACTGAAACAACCTCCAAAGTGCCATTCCAATCGTTACCATCATCTACTCAAGAGCTGACCTGTGAAGATCCGACCCACATTTGTAACCCGAACCGTACCCAGTTGCTACAAATATAAAAAAGGGAAAAATAACAAAAAAAAAAGAAAAAGAAGAAAAAAAAAACTGAAAAAAGGAAAAATAAAAAGGAGAGAGAATAATTTAGTTTATTTATTTATTTTAAGTATAAAAATAGATAAAATAATAAATAAATAAATAATAATCAAATAAAAAATAATGAAAATCGTTTTTTATCACTTAAAAAATCCACATTTGAAAAATAAATATAAATAATTGGACCATCGTCAAATTAGAACCACTTTAGAGTTTGCAAAATTAAAACCCTAAATTATGACCTTTAGAATTTTTTTTTAAATAAATCAAAATGGGTAAAAACGTAAACCCCATTGGTTTTCCAAAATTAAAATTTATTTAATCCACTATGTTTTTAGTAAACGAACTATGGAAGTCTAATCTTGAATAGCGAGTACATAGGTATTCGTACATAAATATAGGGTAACTTAAAATATAGAGATTTTAATTTTTTCCATTTTTGTAAATAGTTGTATAAATTAATTAATTTAGTCACGTATAATATGATTAGTTGTTTAGAAATTAAAAATGGTATATTTGAAAAGCGAAGTTAAATTTGAAAAGTTAAAAATTGGTACTTGTCTAGGGTTTAATAAATTAACCCTCATATCTAGATCTCTAGGTTTTCAAAAAAACCATTTTATAAAATGGTTTAATCGATAAACCGGTAACTAAGTTATAACCAATCCTTTCTGACTCCGGTCAAGTGATGACTCCAAAGTATTTTCAAAATGTAAAAAAGAATCAATTTTCTTTAAACCCTAGTCGATGGTCAATACTAAACGGATAAGGGTTTAGTACTAATCAGTTTAAAGAAAACTTAATTTATAAAATTGGGAAGTGAAAAACCAGGCTCAATAATAGTGAATTGATAGCAAATTATGGGTCAAATTCGGTATCAAATACACATTGTATATAACAAGTGTAGGGTTTAAAGTGACTGAGCCTGCTTGGGTAACAAGAAGTTCCTTTCCATTAGGTAAATGTACTTGTATTAGATGCAAAAGGTCAACAATATCATGCAATACATTGTCATAGGGTATCATGTGATTTGTAGCACTAGTGTCAACTATCCAAGAGTCTAAATAGTTACCAAGAACATTTAAACAAAGAATGTTAGATTGAAACATACTTGCAAATTGTACATTATTTGCCATGACTAAAGAGGCACTCTAAACTCCCTTTCCTTGCATAATCTCATAAATTCTTGGCACATATTCTACATGAACTATCCATTAGAAAAAATTAGTAGAATGCTTGTATAACTCCCCATAAGAACAAGCCATAAGTGTGTGTTCTAGTGGTGTATCACAGATCCCCACAGTAGAAACACCCTTAGCATTATTACTAATCTCACAAAGAACAGAATTAGCACTAGTGATCTTCCCTTTAGTAATATGTTTCCCTTTAAACCAGTCAAGATACCCTATCAACTAAAAACAATTTTCAACCAAATGTCTATTAGCTTTACAATGCTTGCAAGTAAGTTTACTCTTTAACCTTTTCTTATCATAACCATTGTTGTTTACAACCATCTTGCCCTTAGTAGTAAATGCAAAAGCATCTAGTTCACTAAATATTACAGATGAGACTTGCCTTTGTTTTTCTATTTGCTGAACAAAATAAAATGCCTTACTGACAGTAGGCATAGGATCCATAAACAGAATTTTATTATGAACACTGTCATATATTTCATTAAGTTTCATAGGAAATTGCATCAAATGAGTCTGTGATTCTAGCTCACATAATTTCTCACATAACTG
>JAMXBB010000009.1:11172035-11186090 GCA_024138015.1 Lumnitzera littorea | reverse complement strand
AACCTAAATCTCATATATCTTCATCAAATCAATTTAGACATGCTTCAATCCATTTAAATTCATCAAGTCTTTTAGGTTTAAATCACGAAACATCATCTTTTAATCCCTTCATGTTGGCTATAAATATGCTAATACATGTTGAACCTGATTTTTCACCCTCCTGGTTCTTTTTTATAAAATTAGGTCTTCTCTAAACCGATCAATACTAAACCCTACCCGTTTAATATTGACCCTCGACTAGGGTTTAAAGAAGATCATTTTTTCCAACTTGAAAAGATTTGGAGTTGCCACCGGACTAAAGTCGGGAAAAGGGTTTAAGTTATAACCAATTGGGTGGATTGGTTATAACTTAGCTATTGGTTTATCGATTAAAAAATCAAGTTATAAATACGGTTTTTTAAAAACTAAAGATTTAGATCTAGGGACTAATTTATTAAACCCTAAACAGGTACCATTTTTAACTTTCCGAATTTAACTTCGCTTTTCAAATATACCATTTTTAATTTCTAAAAAAAATCTAATTATGACACATGCGACGAAATCGATTAATTTACATAAATATCTAAAAATGGAAAAAAATAAAAATTTCCATATTTTAAGTCGCCCCATACTTGCGTACGGGTGCCTATGTACTCGCTATTCGGGATCAGACGTACGTAGTTCTTTTATAAAAAAACTTTAGTGGGTGGTTTGATTTTAATTTTGCAAAAATTATCAGGTTTACGTTTTTACCCATTTTGAGTTGATTTGAGAAAAGATTATAAGGGATCCTAAGTTGGATTTTATTTTTGGAAATTCTAAATGATTCTAATTTGAAAATTAATTTATTTATTTTCATCTATTTTTAGAAAACTCAATTTTTCTAAGTGTGAAAATGATTTTTGTTTACTAACTTATTTATTTATCTTTATTTTTATTATATTATCTTATTTATTTTATACTTATTCTATCTATTTCTATTAAAATAAATAAATGGACTACTTCTTTTTTCTTTTTTTTTTTCTTCTCTTTCTTTTTTTTTTCATTCTTTTTTCTTTTTTTTTCTTTTTCTCATTTATAACGTTTACAAATAAACAAATGAATAAATAAATAAAAAATAAAAAAGAAAAACCAAGTCGACTTAGATTGGCTCGAACGGCTCGGATCGGCTCACTTCAACTTAGATCGGCTCGGTTAACTCACTTTGGCTTGGATCGGCTCACTTTGGCTTGTAAATTTGACTCTCTATGCCTTGTCACCTAACCTAAAGAGTCAAGCAAGATGAATAGTGGGTTTAACCTCCATACCAATATAATAAATTTTCAACCCTCTATATTTTTCCCCCAACTAAAGTCCTTCAGATAAAGTCAAAGGGGTTTGAGTATTGAATGAGTCTTTCAGATGACTCAGGTGCGTATGCGTTGAATAGCTACGCTGCCACCATATTCATTTGGGAGTTGTTTAAGTTCGCGAATTCGCAACACCTCATAATTGTACGTTATTCCTTTGCTAGATTGAGTTGCACATTGCCCCCAAGACAACATTATGAAATAAATCGTCTTTAACTTGATTCTTTTTGAGCTGATTCATCTCTTCAATTTGATCTTCATGAGACATTGACTCCATTGAGTTGAATTTGTTCCCTATATTCCCATTAGCAATCTCGTTAGACTAACTCCATGTATCTATATTGCATTAATGTTCTTTAACATTGCTCTAGATATAAGAAAAACCTCGTAAATTTTCCAAGTTAGGTTACAATAATTTAAGGCACCTAATAAATATATGTATGGAAAATTTATCGATAGGCTTCTCCTATATTTAGAGCAAGGTTAAAGAACATTAATGCAATATAGATACATGGAGTTAGTCTAATGAGATTACCAATGGGAACTTAGCGTACAAATTCAACTCAATGGAGTCAATGTCTCATGAAGATCGAATCGAAGAGATGAATCAGCTCAAAAAGAGTCAAGTTAAAGAAGATTTATTTCAGAATGTTGTCTTAGGGGCAATGTCCAACTCAATCTAGCAAAGGAATAACGCACAATTATGTGGTGTTGTGAATTCACGAACTTAAACAACTCTCAAATGAATATAGTGGCAGTGCAGCTATTCAACACATATGCACCTGAGTCATCTGAAAGACTCATTCAATACTCAAACCCCTTCGACTTTATCTGAAGGACTTCAATTGGGGGAAAAATGTAGAGGGTTGAAAATTTATTATATTGGTATGAAGGTTAAACCCACTATTCATCTTGCTTGACTCTTTAGGTTAGGTGACAAGGCCTAAAGAGTCAAGTTTACAATTGGGATGATTTAGGGACAATTAGCTTAGTGGGCTCTAAATAGGCATAGTTAGACCGGTCTATCCGCCTCTAACCTTTCTTAAGCAAGCTCATGCACTAATAAGGAAGGCTCCTGACTTTAGGCTCATCAATTGGCTCATTCAAGATAACTATAAATTAAGTAAGCTTCATCTTATTTATTGATCACCTAAATGATTGTACGGATGCTATTTTGCCTAAGAGCCTATAAATATCCAACATTTCCTACTCATTTACAATGGAGAGAGAATAGAGAAATAATATTACTTTGCAGAACCTTTGCTATCTAAGATCAAACAAGTGATTCAAGCAAATAATTGCTCTTACTTACTCAAGTTACAAGGTCAATGCTTAAGGTCCCCTAAGACCGTCTTGTCTATCACTTATATATTAAGACACTAATATTACCTATTCCTCCTCTTTATCTCATTCTCACCTAATCATCACTTTAGGTGGTAGTCTCACTTCGCTTCTTTAAAGTCACATGTAATGTATTACTCATGCAATAGATATGTAACTACCCTAATCGAAGATACAAATGCTGCTCGTTTATCCATAAGAGGGCTAAGGACTTTAATGCCAGCAAGAGACTTAAGAAAGATATTCCATAAAAGAATTCAAAATGGGGAGCTTATCATAGAAGATAATGACATTTACAACAACCTGCTCCCAAGCCATGATACCCATTGGTGACACATGAGTGTTTTGAAAGTGATTGGTGATTTGTTAAGCACGAAAAAAAAAAGGGTTCAAGCTATGACATTACATTTGTAAATAACGAATGAATTTTTCTATTCAATAATAACTTTTATTATCTTAATCATATTTTTGTTTTATATCTTACTCTCTTCAAGCCTTGGTGGCTCCCTAGCATCTTGACTTTTACACCTAAAGCCAGGCAACACCCTAGCATCTCAGCTTGTGTGCCTCAAGCCTAGGCAATACCCTAGTATCTTGACTCTCACGCTTAAAGCCCAACCAATGGCCTGATATCTTGGTTTCCATGCCTAAAGCCCAAGTAATGACCTAGCATCTCAGCTTTTACGCTTAAAGCTTAGGTAACGCCCTAGCATCTTAGCTTCCATGCTTGAAGCCTAGGCAATGCCCTAACATCTCGGCTTCTACACCTAAAGCCTAAGCTATACCTTGGCATATCGACTTATATGCCTTAAGCCTAAGTGACACTCTAGCATCTCAACTCTCATGCTTAAAGTTTAGGCAATCAGCATCTTGGCTTCCATACCTCAAGCTTAGGTAATGCCTCAGCATCTCAACTTTCATGCTTGAAGCCTAAGCAATGCTTAGCATCTTGGCTCTCACACTTCAATGATAGGTGATGCCCTAGCATCTTAGCTCTTACGCCTCAAGCTCAGATGATGCCTTAGCATCTTAACTCTCATGCCTTAAGCCTAGATGAAACCCTAGCATTTCAGCTATACACCTCAAGTGCAGGCAACACTCTAGCATTTTGGCCCTTTTGCTTCATACTTAAGCAATGCCTTGGCATCTTAACTTTCGTACCATAAGCATTGGCAACACCTTAACATCTTTACTCCTACGTATTAAGCCTATGCAATACCCCACTATCTTGTACATGTATGGAAATCGTTGCTAAATCAAAGTAATGATGTAATGATGGATCCTAGTCTGCCACACCTCCATCTCACTCGTACAAGAACCATAGTCTAATTGAAGTAACATTGGTATGAAGGAACTTAGTAATCTTCATAAGAAACCACATACTGTAGTTTCATGTAAGATAAGCCATTCAAGACTTCATCTAAGATATGCCTTCCTTAAGAAGGCAAACTGGGTGTAGGAAGAAGGAAAACTCGTATCCTCTGATGGTGATCCCGCAATCCTACTAAGGCTTACTAATGGGAGAGGTTCACTGTATGCAAGGCTTATTGGGACTTATTATGCGTAAATCCTACTGCACTACTTATCCAAACTTGCTACATTGAGGACCTAATGCATCTAAGGCTTACTAAGACCTCTCATCCACAAGGCTCGTTATGCACAAGTCATGTTACTCTCGGGGCTCTCTATGCTCCAAGCTTGCTCGCTTAAGGCCTGCAACACTTGAAGCTTACAAAGTTTTCTTTGATGGTGATCTTAGAGTCCCCCCTACATCTCATTGTGGGAAAGGATCACTACGCATGAGCTATGCCCTTCTTAAGGTTTGTTGGGGTCTTCTGCATTCAAAGCTTATTGTAGGAGGTGCTTACTATGCTTAAGGCTCGCTAAAGGCTTTCTCGCTCGAGGCTTTCTCTCTTGAGGCTTCTCCATGTAAAGTTCGCTACACTTAAAGCTTACTCACTCAAGGTCTACTATGCTTAAAGCCTACTAGGACTTGCAACATTTAAAGCTTATTCATTAGAAATCAGTTACCTACCAAAGAACTACTTAGGTTACTTTTGACTCTTGAAGTTGATATTGAGATCAATTGAGGGAATTACTAATTATGCGACAATATTTACGAGAATAAGGAAAGAAGTTATCAAGACAAGGCATATAAGGTATTTGAAAACAAGGGAAAAAGAAGAATAATTGAAGCTGTAATCAAGATAATGAGAGAAAGCCTATCAAACTCATAATGGTGTTGAATACTACATCTCTTTTGATGATATATCTGGAAACTCTAAATGCTCCACTAGGAAACCATGCTTTTCGTACTTCCATTCCATTCGTTTAAGGGAACTGCTATCGAACCTAATTTTTCCTAGTTTTTATAATTTTCCTTATATTGATGAATACTAAACCTTACCCATTTAATATTGATTATCGATTAAGGTTTAAAGAAAATTGATTTTTTAAAAGATTTTTACAAGCTTTTGGAGTCGCCACTTGACTGAGATCGGGAAATGGTTTAGGTCAAAACCAAATGGGTAGATTTGGTTTTTATTTAGAAACTAGTTTGTATAGGGAAAATTGATTTTATAGAAAAAGGTTTAGGAAAACCAGAGAAACGACTTCGGGGGATTAGGTTTTTTAAACCCTTATGAATACCATAAACTTTCCTAATTTAGATTTAGTTTTTTGAAATCATCTTTCAAAAGTACCTTATAAAATGAAATTTAGTCACGAGTTAACGAATTAAACTAAATTGAATAATTTAAACTAAAATGGAAAAATAAAAAAGAGTTTTTTTTTTTTTTTGTATTTTACGTCACCCCGAAAATACCTACGTATCTATTATTTTGAATCAGATGTACGCAGTTCTGTTACCGAAAACTTTAATTTGTAGTTTGTATTAATTTTAAAAGCAAGTCGAGTTTACGTTTAAGTAAGTTTAATTTTATTAAGAAAGATCTAAAAGGCCTTAAATCAAGGTTTTATTTTTGGCAAGTTCTAAAAATGTCCTAATTTAAAAAAGTTGATCCATTTTTTATTTATTTGGAAATTTTTTTCTAAGTGATAAAACAATTTTTCTAATTTTTATTATTTTTCTTTATTTTATTTTATCTTCTTTTTGTCATATATTTCTTATTTAAGTTTTAATAGAGAAAATAAATCAAAATGTAAAACTACACTACTCTACCTTTTTTCTTTTTTTTTTCTTCTTTTTAGATTTTCTTTTTCTTTCATTTTTCTTCTTCTTCTTCTTCTTCTTTTTTTTTTACAATTACAGTGCAATTACAAGAATTAAATAAATAAATATAATCAAAACACCATAACAAGAGAAGTAGGCTAGATCGAGAGCTTCAAACATAAGTTAGATCAGCCTACTCAGGTTGAATCAACGGGTTGATGGGTCAAAATTGGGTCAAAGAGAAAAAAGATGGGCAATAACAAGCCAGTCAATCCAACTCAATTTCTATTGTGAATTTCAATTAGGTGATTGCATTTTCATGAGTATTGGATTGACAAATATGGGTATAGAATTGATGCCACAACATTTAGTGGTGGTTTTGAAGTTGTTGGACTTGGCTGGTGGCAATGGTTGTTGCACGTCGTGCATAGTGGCTGCTAAAGGTGAGTACATGGCAGTGTCTTAGGTTTTGGAGTGCAGTGAAGTCAACCATAATGGACATTTTGGTCAAAGAGAGGAAGCAAGGGTGGTTCCCATGGTGGTAGTCACAGTTGCTAGGTTTTCGTTGTTACAGGCGGTGGAACTATAGCGGAGAGTGCAAGTTGTTAGGTTCAAATGCTTAAAGAATGGGGAAGTTAGTGGAATTGTCAGTTTCCTTTGAAATATGCTATGGATTTTTGAATTTTAGAGAGAGAGGAGAGGCGCACTTAAATAAGAAACAACTTGCAAGTGTGTTTCTTGTGTGTTCGAATTGACAACTCGATTCATTCCTGGTTTTGTGGGAAGAAGGATGATCAAACAAGGATGGTATGGGTCCAATTTATACACTTTTGAGCTTGATTAACTTGGAAAGAACCATTAATGGTTGAATTGCTCTTGAATGTGTATCTTGTTTTTAAGTTTTTTTCCAACTTTGAGAGCTGATTTGGGCATGAAAACAAGTGAATTTAGCTTTGTTTCTACACTTGATTCAAAGAAGGCCATGTGTAGACTAGTATCATACAATGAAATCATGCATGTGCATGTGGAAATTGCACAAAAAATTGAGTCAAAGTGAGGGGTGGTAAGTTGTTATCATGCAAGAAAGGGGAAGAAATCATGGGAAAGTGATGGAAAATGGGGTGCTGATGTAGCACTAACGTAGCACCATGTCAGCAAGCAACCCAATCATGATGTGCTATGTGTCAAACACATGGCAAAAACTAACGTATCATGTGCCACATATCAAACAAACATAGCATGACACGTGTTATGAGGTGCTGACGTACTGACGTAGTACCATATCAGCTATAGCCGAATGAGGTAGTGCCACGTATCCCACAATGGATAGGTGGCCTAATAATATCCTAACATGTGGTGATGTGTTTTATGGTGAAAAATAAAAGGCATTTTATGCCAAACACGTGGCAAAAACCGAAGTGTCATGTGCTACGTGTCAAATACACGTAGCATGACACGTGTTATGAGGTGTTAACATGATGCCATGTCGACTGATGTCAGATGAAGCAGTGGCACTATACCACAATGGACACGTGGCTCGATGATATCTTAACATGTGGTGATGTGTTTTATGGTGAAAAATAAAAGGCAATTTATATCGAACATGTAGCAAAAACCAATGTGTCATGTGCCACGTGTCAAACACATATAACATGACATGTATTATGAGGTGCTGACATGGTGCCATATGGCGCCACGTTAGTTGTGGCTAGACGAAGCAATACTATGTGTCCCACAGTGGATACGTGGCCTAATGATATCCCGACATGTGGTGATGTGTTTTATGGTGAAAAATAAAAGGCAGTTTATGCCTTTAGTGAGATTTATCTTCAAGCTAAACCCAAGTGCAAGTCTAAGTATATTATTATTAGGCTGTTGACCTATGCCTTATTCACATGTATAATTAAATTGCACATATAGACTAGGTCAGCTTGAGCTAAGCTTAAATTTAAGCCTAAAACCAACATTCTTCCCCTCTTTTTATCATTAAGGTCTACTAAAGCTAAATTAAAAAAAGCTATTCTATTAAACTATCTAAACAATTTATTTATTTATTATTATCTTTTTATTTTCTAAATTTTCTACTTTTTTGTTTAATTTTTTGTAAAATTTCTATTTTTTTATTTTCTAAATTTTCTTTTTTTTTTTGGTGATTTTTTTCTAAATTAAGATCATTTTACCCTATTCTAAATTTTTTTTTTTTAAACATAAGGGAGTAAAAAATGTAATGCTTACAACCGCAATCGAGTATAAGTAGCAATAGCATGAAAGACTTTTGCCTTCTTCAAAAGTTACGTACTTTGGCTTCTCTACAATATAGGCTACCCAATCATCTCATCCAAAAGATGACTCCTTCAGGAATGCAAATTGGGTAGCTCTCTCCTCTTGTTTTGAGCGCAACACTGAATCTCCTTGGATGGTATCCCTAGAATTAGCACGAGACTCACAATTGATAAACTAGAGCTCATCATTAGTGCGAGATGTTGCATAAGCTTCTCAATGTATGGTCTTCTCCCGGAATATGTCTTCAGAGTTGGTCTCGTCCAACCACTTGTCCTAGGAGACTTAAGATTGGTGGCAAATGTTTATCTTGATGCACTAATAAGTCCTCTAGCTTCATTGCTTTTATGCTTCAATTTGGATTGGTATTCATCTCTTTTCTTGTTAGAGCATAAGTCAATATTATATATGAGAAGAAAAATACATGAATTATCAAATTAAGTAGAGAATTAAAGTTTTGGAAAAGCATTGGTAATTGACAAGCCAAAGGATAGTAAAAATCAGAAGAAAAAATCAAATCCTTACAATTTTATGATAGTCAACACGCGCACCACCATTATTATGGTTTTCAATCGTTGAGATTTTCTACTAGCATAGGACTATGATGAATTGGAGATAGAAGTGATCAATCATGTTAAACGGAAAGGTAAAAAATATAATATGTGTATATATATATATATATATTAAGAGTCACACTCCATTGCATAGGATGCATGGACTAAAGGAGCAAAAAGAAAAAGAGGCCACATTTTCAAATGGCCAGTGATATATATATATACTGGGTATATGAGAGGAGGATGGAATTGCAAGCAAGGAGATAGAATATCAAAACAAGAAAGAAAGGAAAAGAAGAAGAAAAAAATCAAGATGAATTCCAACCATGATGAAGTCGTGAATGGCACTTCAAGTCCTAGACTAGCCATGATAATCATTAGACAAGTAAATAATCTATGTAAGGTGTTTACATTCAACAAATTGCAATTAGAGTAACCTACATTGCCATTTAAAGAAGTTGACATCTCCAAATTTATTATTTATAGCACAAAGTAATGGCACATATAGTTAAATGTTCCATAGTAATTGATTTTATCAAATCTTGTTAAAGGATATTACCTTTTAAGGAAGTTGCCTGATTAAAAGTTTATACAACCTGTCAAAAGAAAGCCATGTTAACAATTTAGAAAAAAAAAGGTGAGAAGAAAAAGGAGTGAGAAAGAAATCAAAGCAGTAAAATGGGCACCATACTTGTTATTGTAAACATGTTTATAAAGAATGTTGAGTTAAGGAGGCCAGCTCCAATGAATTGTAAAAATAGTAAGTACTCTTGTGCCTACGTGAATTAAGCTTGCTACTGCTACTATCATATAATTTATCAATTCATGATTATTATAACAAAGATGTTGCTCTCGCAATTTGCTTGATCTTGTTCCTTACAAGTATTATTGACAGGAATTAAGAATTGGAAACAACAAAAAGAAAGAAAGAAATAAATAAATAAAAAAAAGAGTTTGCATAAGATTCATGATCTAGTGAAGAATTGCACACCTCTCTTATTCATGTTGAAGGATGTTTTTAAGGATTTTCATAGATGTATTGTAGACACCTAATTTTCTATCACACTACCCCACCCCCCTCCCCCATTTTTCAAATTAGGTTATAGGATCCTAAATTAGAAAAAGCTCAAAAAAAATAGAAAATTAAATAAATCCCTAAAAAATGAAGAAATTTAGAAAAAATAGGAATTCTAGAAAAATATAAAAAGAAATAGGAAAATAGGAAAAAGCACAAAAATAAGAAATTTAGAAAAAATACAAAAAAATAAGAAATTTGAAAGGTCACAAAATAAAATAAGGTATTTAGAAAATAATAAATTTTTAAGTTGTTTAAATAGAATATAATTTTAATTTCAATAGTTTTGAATAAAAGGTTGTTGGATCTAAGTTTAGATTTGAATCTAGCTCAAGCTAACCTAGTCCATATGTACAAATTACACATATGAATAAGGAAAAACCAATAGCTTAGCTGGATAAGCATTTGGACTTGATATTGCATATGACTTGGAGATGCTGAGTTCAATCCATGGAAGGTGCAAAATGTATCTTTTATTTTCTTTTCTCACTTTATTGTCATGTCATCACCACGTCATAGGCTATGTCATCACCACGTCATTTGCCAACTCACTTCTAAGTATGGTAGACACATTCCGACACACTCCGACATATTCATACACGTACAGCTATGTATTTGGCACCACATATTATCCAGATTTATCCAATCCAAAATTGGAAGAAAATCATATTGCATTTAATTTTTTACATCCTTAATACGATCATGACACTTATAAATAGGGGTCTACTCTTTATTTTCAAAACACTTTAAAAAAACAAAAATCGAAGTTTCCTCTCTCTTTAGGATAGCATTCCTTACGGTATTTTTACGAAAACCACCACCATCAGATTTTCTTGAACCATCAGATTTTCTTGAACCATCAGATTTTCTTGAGCCAACCGAGTCGATCTAAGCCGAAGTGAGCCGATCCAAGCCGAAGTGAGCCAATCTAAGCTGAAGTGAGCCGATCCGAGCCGTTCGAGCCAATCTGAGCCGACTTGGTTTATCTTTTTTATTTTTTATTTATTTATTTATTCATTTGTTTATTTGTAAACGTTATAAATGAGAAAAAGAAAAAAAAAAAGAAAAAAGAATGAAAGAAAAAAGAAAGAGAAGAAAAAACAAAAAGAAAAAAAAAAGAAAGTAGTCTATTTATTTATTTTAATAGAAATAGATAGAATAAGAATAAAATAAATAAGATAATATAATAAAAATAAAGATAAATAAATAAGTTAGTAAACAAAAATCATTTTCACACTTAGAAAAATTGAGTTTTCTAAAATTAAATTAATTAATTTTCAAATTAGAATCATTTAAAATTTCCAAAAATAAAATCCAACTTAGGACCCCTTATAATCTTTTCTCAAATCAACTCAAAATGGGTAAAAACGTAAACTTGATAATTTTTCCAAAATTAAAATCAAACCACCTACTAAAGTTTTTTTATAAAAGAACTACGTACGTCTGATCCCGAATAGCGAGTACGTAGGCACCCGTACGCAAGTATGGGGCGACTTAAAATATGGAAAATTTTATTTTTTTCCATTTTTAGATATTTATGTAAATTAATCGATTTAGTCGCATGTATCATAATTAGATTTTTTTTAGAAATTAAAAATGGTATATTTGAAAAGCGAAGTTAAATTCGGAAAGTTAAAAATGGTACCCGTTTAGGGTTTAATAAATTAGTCCCCAGATCTAAATCTCTAGTTTTTAAAAAAACGTATTTATAACTTGATTTTTTAATCGGTAAACCAATAGCTAAGTTATAACCAATCCACCCAATTAGTTATAACTTAAACCCTTTTGCCGACTTTAGTCGGGTGGCAACTCCAAATCTTTTCAAGTTGGAAAAAATGATCTTCTTTAAACCCTAATCGAGGGTCAATATTAAACGGGTAGGTTTTAGTATTGATCGGTTTAAAGAAGACCTAATTTTATAAAAAAGAACCAGGAGGGTGAAAAACCAGGCTCAACATGTATTAGCATATTTATAGCCAACATGAAGGGATTAAAAGATGATGTTTCGTGATTTAAACCTAAAAGACTTGATGAATTTAAATGGATTGAAGCATGTCTAAATTGATTTGATGAAGATATATGAGATTTAGGTTAGCTTGTATAAAATTTGAAGACAATATTAGTTTAAAGATAATGCTGCATCATTCCTTTCTTTTTCTTTTTCTTTTTCTTTTTTTTTTACTGTAGTATGATGGATAAGTTTTGAAAGATTAAGGTGGAACTACATTGCTCCAATAATATTTGAGTCGATATAGTGAAAATGCATGCTGAGATTTAAATGATCCAGCAAGGATTTGAGGAAGATTTGAAATGAAATATTGGTTGTTACAGAAGCTTCTATATGAAGGGAGGTAGGAACATTTTCAATTATATATGTGTCTTGCTAAGCAGAGAAATATACAACTTCTTCATTCAAATATAAATACCCCTACCACCGAATCATTTGGCAATCAATGCAAAGTGTATTATAAAAAAAAAAAAATTTCTCATGTAAGTTATATGGGGGTTGATAAGAATTAACTCCCCAGATTGATCATGCATAGTTGAACTAAAGGACTACAATGACTTACGTGGAGAATATTAGCTCAAAGCCTCATCTAAGACAAAAATTCCTATCTCGACCTTTATGTTTTACTCTATTATTGACCTGAGAATCAAGCTCTTGCATATGCCAACATGGTTTTCGAAGCTGTCAAGTAGGCATGCCCCGACTTGCTAAGCATACATACCAACCAACCGAGTAGCCGTACAACTTGCCAAGCCCTATTCAAGACAATGACTAAGTAGACCAACTCTAAATTGTAGCTTTTGTTCAAGTCGACTAACATCTGACCCTAGTCTAAGCTAAGTTGCAAGATAACTAACTCGAAGGGGATCTGAACATCCTTGATTGATCAAGCTCCGACCTGAACCAAATCAAGTCAACTTTGACCACAGACCCTCTTTTCTTCATTTTTGTCCAAATTATACTATATTTCAAAACGCCATCCACCATGCAATACGTGTCTTCTAGCACAGCATTCTAAAAGGATTCTTTACTTTTTTCGTACTGAATATTTTTTGTCTCTTTTACCCTTTTTAGTATAATTCATGTATTCTATTTGTGAATTACCCTTTTTTGTCTTTTTTCCTATGTGTTGTAACCCTAGTGGGTCTAGTACAAAAACCCCCCATTTGTTGTACGCAAACATCCTTCTTATTTATCATAATTAATACAAGTTTCCTTTATCAACAACCCTAGCATCCTCATTTATTCTCAAATCTTATCTATTCCCTTTAGCAAGAAGCAGTAGCGAGTGATCCTAGAGTTCAGACCAGTGAGTTGTATCCAATGAATTGTATGTCGAGTAGGATCAATTAGTATGTCATATCTAGTTGGTTGCTACTTGGATTTTGCTAAACCCCTTTTGTTTTCTTTCAATTCTTCCTGTTGTGGTGCTCCTCCGTATGTTTGACTTTGATAACGCATCAATTTCACTAGTATCAGAGCACACTTCTAAGAGGGAGTGTATGAAGCTGTAATGAGGTTCGGTTCGTGTTTGCTATTAATGGCTGCTATGTTTCTTCCATAGTTGCTTCAGTACATTTGAAGTAAGTTATGAAGTTTTGAGCTATGTAGTGAAGATTTGTGTATTGGTAAGTATAGTTCTAATTGTTACTCTATTTTTCACTATGAAAATAAAGCAAGTGCATTTCGATTAAGTTTGAGTGCATTGGGTGTTGAAATTGCTAAGAGTATGTTAGTAGCAATTTTGAGTAATAGGGTAGAAGTGTTTCTTATGTATTGTGTTGTTAATCTATAAACCCTAGAAAATCGATAGTCTGAACCCTAATTTAAGTCCGAGTGTCTTAAAAACTGTCATGAGTCGATAAAGCTAGTACAATAAAAGATTATGAAATTTAATAAATCAAATATAACACTGATAATAAAAATTCTAGAAATTGATCGAAACCCTAAATCGAGTATCAAAATCCTAAACCTAATTTATACAAAATTACCCGAAATTGAACTCGAACTTGATCGAAACTCCAAAATTATAACTTTAAACCTATAAAATAATTAAATATCACTCAATAGTAATATAATTGTAGTCGATTGCAATTATCAACTAAATCGCGTAATCGCATAAAATTTTTAACGAAATCGTTAAAATAACTTATAAAAATTATAATTATAACGGGTACGAATTAAATTAATAAATTTTTACAAAATTCTAAAATTAATTTATGATGATTATTTTTATGATTTTTATGTTTAGAAAAGTTACATATATTTATTTTTAATTTCTATTTTCTTTCTTTTTC
>JAMXBB010000009.1:11015715-11140545 GCA_024138015.1 Lumnitzera littorea | reverse complement strand
ATATATAGAAGTGACTGAATTTCAGTTTTGGATTAAGCATTATTTTCTAGCATAATTTGTACGAGGGTAAAAGAAAGTGACGTAACATCGATACTTTATATGATGTCATCATGGTTTTCGCGGTTCTTTCACGTCTATTCAGAGAAATAATTGTTCGGAAGGGAAAAAGTAAAATGCAAGTGGCCTTAATCTATCATAATTTAGTGTGAACGTGATATATCGCCTCGGCAAAGTTTCATATGCATGACATTCCACATTCGGTGACTTTGGCACTGGATGTTCTCAAAAGATCCCCCTGCATTTATATATAAACATTGGTTTATCAAGCCAGCTTCCCAAACTGTTGATCATATTTATGGGATGGGTTATGATTCATGAGTAGAAATTGAATAGCCGTTCTTTTTAATTGAAAAAAATAAAACAGTCGTTTCAGTTGAGAAAAATTGTCTATTTAAGAAATTTTTCATTTCAAATAGTAATTGCCCATTTATATCCATTAGAAGGAATAATGGAATGGACTTGGATATTTAGTTGCGAATACCATTAATCTTTTTTAAGTCTTAAATTATATTCTATATATTTTTGGAGGGTATTTATACAACTGTTTTAGCGCACATATGGTTGACGTTCTTATCATGGGTGTCAAAATCCAAATCAAACTTTTTTGATTTCATAATTTTGTGAACCGTTTGCAAGTTAAAATTTACATAAAATTTATTTTTCAATAAAATCCGGTAAAATGCTGATTTGAATATATAAAATCAATAAAATCCCGATTATACTCTCAAATTTACCAATTCTACATAATTGAATAGATATATATGATATTTTTGCTTGATAAGTTTTTAGAATAGACCATCATTTTTTCCGACTTAACACGCCCATTATTGTTAGCCTCTTATTTATATTTCAACGTAGGAAATCATACTTTTAGCTTTCCCTTCTTCTTTCATTTCAAAATTGCAACCATAACTTCATGATATTAATTTTGTCAAAGATTGAAGTATGGATTGATACTTCAAAAGACTTGGAAAATATGGATAAATTGATAGCAGCACTAATAAGGATATCGAAGATGATGAGGATGATAATGATGATCATGGTGAAAAAGAGAGATAGTAGTTTGGATAATGATTTATATTAGTTTAGTACTTCTATTAATGTTTTATAAATTTACATAATGATTAATCATTTATGCTTGGTTATTTGTATTACACTTATATTGTAATTATAATTTATTATGAGTTTATTTATTTTTATTACATATTTTAAGTTTTCTATTGATTATTACATGTACACTTACTATTTATAAAAAGCAAATTTATACAGGTTGTAAAATCTTACGATTCAATTCTACCATACAATTCTCCTGAACCTCGGTGATTCTATGTAGAATCCTGATTTTCACAACCATAGATCTTATTATATACAATTTTGTACTTTATAAACCCACCTTTATTTTTCACTTATATATATTGTTACAACTCGAAAAGGCTAGTTGTAGCAGTCGTCGTATATCATATAAAAGATTGTAGATTGATTTTCTTTACAATCGACAACCTTTTATGCGATACACAATACTATGGCTACGGCTACTGCTACCGCTACGGCTACGACTATAATTATGGCTAATAATCAAGAGTTACACATATATAAGTAATATCATTTCGTGATAATAATAATAAGCTAAAAAAATAAAAAACACAATCTATTTATATAGAAATTTACAGATAAGAAATCTATAATATTTCTTAACTCAAATTGATATTATTTCATTACATAATAAGATTCATGATCTAAATCCATTATCATAAGTGCACTCCGATCACATGTTACTCTCACATTAACCCCTGTTGTAAAACTAACCTCGAGCATATGGCGACCCCATTCCATGAACAACTCGGCCTATGAAAGTAAACTACAAGAGTATAAGCAAACTACTTTAGTGAGATAATCCCCTCAACCACACAACAATCAAGTTATACATCAATTAAATTTAATCAAATGAATACATGTCAATCAGTATGCCAAACAATTACATACAGGTAATCAGGTACTATATGTAACTCAGATTTAACGACCTCCAAAGTCAAGATTAGAGATATATCGGCACAATCAAATTTGGGTATCATACTAAAACTTATCACATAACGAAACTCTACATTTTATATTTAAAATGTAATAGTATATATATTCTTAGTTTTAATTAAAATCGAGTTCTATATATGATTGTGAGTAAGTTTACATAGCTCTCACTCATCCCTAAACGAAAGCCTCTGGACTCAATCTTTAACCAAGCGGTTAGTGCTTTCAACGCCTAGTGATCCCGCGGGTCAAGGTAAGGTTATATTGTACGTGTACACCATATAAAATCTATAACAATAAAAAAGATCAACCCATGTATGACCTCTCGTTACTTCCGTGTGATATGACGACCGGAATTACTTATGCAGTGTATGATTATACATATTTCGAATTAGCTCTTTCAAGTTGAGTAAAATTAGATTTTATTATTCATTGATCAACAAGGTCACAAACAATCAGTTCCTAATGAATCTACTATGCAACAATTAATACATTATCATACTTTAAAGTAAATTCGCTATCAATAGACAGTTATTATACACAAGCATAACTTAGCCCCACACAATATTCAAATTATTAATCATAATTTATATTCACCAATTACAAACACAAGCAAGTATAGAATCATTAAAAAAGACTCACTCAGGCATGATTGATTCAAGGGTCGTAATAGTCTGATGGTAGCTCAAGGTCAAAGTCAAGATCACTTGAAGATAAAAAATATAGAAAATTACAAGTTTAGAAATTTAAAGCTAAACTAGTATTATAGTTTGTACTGTTTGTTTAACTTAGTTACGTGAAATCGTCGATTCGAGCTTTTTATCGAATCGCATATAACTTTTTTGATTTAATTCGAATAATTATAAATTTATAGTTCATTTTTTAACGTATTTTTTCATAACAAGGTCCATTTTGGACGTTATGATTCGCAATTTAGACTGTGATATAAAAATATCATAAAATTTATTATTTTAATATAAAAGTTATAAAATATTAATTTAAGTTTTTTCTTAGTATATTTACGATTTAATAATTATTTAAAATGTATAATTGATAATTTTCTTATTTTAAGCTTATTTTACTCTAATTACTTATTTTTACCTATTTTTGAGATTTTAGAATTATTAATTCAATTTTTCTACTTTATTATTTTTCTTGTATTTTACAATATACATATATATAAATACTTATTATTATATTTGATTATTTTTTCTAATTTACTTAATTATTAACTCTTTTTCCTAATTTACGATACTCTTATATATATAAACATATTTATTAACTTACTTTATTTATTAAATTAATATTATCGTATATTATGTATACTATTTAATTATATGCATATTTTTATGTTATATACATACATTTATACGTATACTATACTTTATGTAAGAAATTATTTTGACTTTAATTATATACTATATACTATATGTATAAGTATAATATGGATGTATTTGTATTTTATATACATATACACCTATACGGTTGTATTAAATATATATATATGTACAAAATATGAAATACAACTAATACTATAGTACATTTATACAATGTCCAGTCCAAATACATGTATAAATATTTATACAAAAATTCTTGTAAAATGAAAATGCTAGATATAAAAATACATACTTATACCTACTATTATACTTGTACACACATACACACACACACACACATATATATATATAGTATAAAGACTAGGTTTATATATACATGTATATACATTTACGCCACACACACACACACATACACACACACACACACACACATATATATATATATATATTAAATACTATGTTTATATATACATATATATATACATAAAAAAATAGCTTAGATGTGTACATAAATATAAAAATACAAAACATATGTATATATATATGATATGCGTATACTCATACTTATATATATCATATAAATAAATAAATATTATGTACATATATATTCATATAGGTTCACGTGTACACACACACACACACACACACACACACATATATATATATATCAATACCCAAAATAGTAAAAATATAAAATACATATCATATGTATTCTTCTTTGTACATACATATGTATACATAAAGAAATACGTAGTATATTTATATTATACACATACATGTACATACTTTAGACCAAACACACAAAATACATATACCTTTGTGCATATATACATGTAATACATAAAAGAAAAATAATAAATTCCCAATATATATGTAAATAGTATAAACTATATATATATATATGTATAAAATTTAAATAATAACTTACCTAAATTTTTTAGTAATTTAATTACTCAATTCACTTGATCTCCTTCTTCTTCCTCTTCTTTTTTTAATTGTTTTTGTTGTTTTCAATTTGTGTGAGTGTTTTTGCTTTGCTTTCTTTTCTTTTTCACTTTGTGTTTTCGGTTTGTTTTTTTTTTTTTTATATTTTTCCTTCCAAATTTTTGCAGCTTCAGACATACAAAGCGGAGGGATATAAAGCAATTGAAATGAAGAAAAAATCAATGAACAAATCTTAGCAATCACCCATTAATAAAGATAAGACATATAAGACATGCTTTAGAAGATTTGTTCTTGCTCCATAAATTTGAGACACTTGTAAATTATTATTTTTCACACATGGGCTACTATAGAAGTAGCTAGAAAATCACGTGGAAGATAAAAAAAAAAAAAATAAGAAGAGGGGAAATGAAAAGAAAAAGAAAGAAAAAGGGAAGAAAATAGAAAATAAAAATAAATATATATAATTTTTTTAAATATAAAAATAGTAAAAATAACATTTATAAATTAATTTTTTGAATTTTATGAAAATTCATCAATTTAATTGATACCTTTTACAATAATAATTTTTGCAAGTTATTTTAACGTTTTTGTTAAAAGTTTCATATGATTATGCGATTTAGTCGATAATTGTAATCGACTACGATTATTGTAATCGACTACAATTATATCACTTAATTATATCACTATTAAGTGATATTTAATTATTTTATAAGCTTAAAGTTATAATTTTAAGGTTTCGATCAAGTTCAGGTTCAATTTTGAGTATTTGTACGTATATCGGATTTAGAATTTTTATATGCAATTTAGGTTTCGATTAATTTCTTAGATTTTTATTATCGATACTATATTCAATTTATTAACTTTCATAAAATTTTATCATTACTAGTTTTATCGACTTGTGATATAATTTAGGATATTTAGACTTAAATTTGAGTTTAGACTAATTATACAAAATTTACATATATAATACAATTCATTTTTTACTTTCACCTTTACTTACCTTAACTCTAATTATAATATCCTTTAATTAAGAACAACCAAATTTTAATTATTGAGACGTGTTTACATCTATAATCTCTTAGTTACCCATTTCACGGTGTAAACAAGGACATTTGATAAAATGGATTTTACGGGTTTAGCCACAAAAAGGCAAATGTGCGACCAACCTTTTGGCTTTGGTAAATGCCACGGTGTGTGAAATGATGGAACTTGGACAAATTTCCGATTTCAGTTGAAGCATTATTTCCAGCATAATTGGTACGGAAAGTAAAAGAAAAAGGATGTAACGTTGATACTCTACAAATGTCACCAAGATTTTCTTGGTACCATCATGTCGCTATTCAAAAGAAGGAAAAGAAGCAAAATGCATCTGCCTTCTTCTGAAATAATTTAGGTGTGAACAAAATTAATAGTCCATTGATTATCCCAAACAAGACGTGAATGGGGTTAGGGATGTCAGCGGACAAATCAACCGATCTTCTTTCTAAGGTATTGATTCGTTTAATTTAATAAAAATCCTATAAGATCTAATCTTATAAGATTTTAAGATTGATTTTATGATGTAATTTAAAATTCTATAGAGTTTCTGTTTAGGTTTTAGAATTTACCATGAACTCAATAGAAGAACTCCAAACCTATAAAATTAATATATATTATAATTATATGTAACAACCAATGACTGGAAAAAAAAAAATAACAGAAGAAGAAAAGTAATAATTATATTCAATGGAGTTTATGAATTTCATCAAACAAATGAAATCCTCACATTTGAATGGTCATTTACTTTATTTCAATTATTTGAGTGATAAAGTTTCATATGTGGCACTTGAATATAAATCCATATAAACTAAATGGAAGCATTATGTAAAAAACTATTAATATTATATAAATATACCGAATATATAGATATAATATTAAATTAGTTCTTTTTTACATTAATAATACATGTCATGTTTTAAGGCCGATATATCAACGATTTTTAAATGATCTGATATTGTAATTAATGATAAGGTTTAATACTTCCGTGATGAAGTAACATTGCCGGCCATCTTCAAATTGTTACTCTTCTTCTTTTTTTTTTTTTTTTTTCTCCTTTTGCATGGTAAGTCAAATCAAGTTAGGTGTTAAAAAAACCTTATTGGGATGGATATTGAGAAAAAAGTAAAAATCTTATAGGATTTTAAAATAAGTTTCAAGATATCCTAACATAATCAGTCTGAGTTTAAGTTTTGCAAAACCTCATCTCAAACCCATCCTTCTAGCATCCTTAAGTGGGACTTAACTTTTTTACAATAATTGTTTTACTTTAAAAGTTTAAACTTATCCACATTATTCAAAATGTCTATTCAAGAAAAATTCCATTTTGATAAGAGCATTATTAATAATAATTTCTTAAAAGGTTCTTTAATGTGACATATCAAAATTTAAAAAAATCTTTGTGTTAAGAAACTTTTCCCTTTATTAATGAGTCTCTTCAAAAAGAGTCTCTTAACAATTTTTTGTTTTTTTAAATTTTGTGCATCACATTTTTTTATCAACTTCAAGGGTAAAATATTAAAAAAAAAAAAAGTTTAAGAATCGATTTTCTACCCCAAAAAAAAAAAAACTTAACATATGCGACTTATGTTAAGATTTCTTGTGAATTACAACAAGTGGATTCCTTAGGACAGGACCGCCTAGGAATGCTGGGAATGTGACCTTAGGACTGCCCATTTTATCTATAGGAGGAATAATAACCGAATGAGCCGGGACTCAATTATGAAGGACCCTGACTTTTATTTATAGCCATTCATAAATAAGAAGACAACAGAGTGTAAGATTTGATCTTATGAAATTATCTTGTGATGTTTAAGTGTGAGACAGCTCGGCCATCAAAAAGGGAAAAAAAAAAATTGGCCAAAAATATATAATTTAAAAATGCATTGTTCAATAAATTAAAAAATAACGACATAAATTACAATAAATAATAAGAGTAAGCAAATAACTTTATTGACTTACTCTACAGTATATTGTCAGATTAGTTTCAATTGAGTACTAAGGTTAAAAGGTAATTTTCAGTTCAACATTTCATGAACCTATTCATACTGGATAAGATAAAGATACAGTATCTCCACATTTATATCCATGTAGAATTTGTAGTCTGATGTATTCCAAGTATAAGTTTCGAGGTATACTATACTCATCTGATAAAAATTATTAAATAATAATGCCTAATATCATAAAATATAAAATTTTTAATTCAATAGATACTTAGACAAGTGCTCTTTTTCATTTTAAAAAAGTAGACCTAGATTTTGTGATGGATTTTTGTCATAATATTCCATGATAAATTGTTTATAATTATAATATCAAGTTCATGATGTATGTCTTCACGAGAAATATCTAAATGAAAAATATGTAATTAAATTGTTGGAAATCATGTATATTATAAAATGTAATAATGATTCTAAAGTTTCAAGATGGTTACCATATGTTATATGATAGATTACAATTTAAAAATTTGGGAACTGATACTAACAAGATAGTGTACAAGTAAGGTTTTATGTCTTATCCATCATTAACTCGTGGGTGGAGAGAATGTGAGTATTCAAAGTAAAATAGTTAGTTAATTAATCACTAAACTAATTAAATTGGATATGGAATAATTTGTAGGGAAAAAGTTCAAGTTTGTATTAATACTTGACATTTATTGTAGATAATGAGATAAAGGGGTGTGATAGTTTTATTTTAGTTAAGAGGTGGAGAAGGTTAGGTCTATGAAACTAAAAATAAAATAACCTTTTAACAATGCTCTAGATATTTGAAAGAGCTCTTACCCTCGAATATTATTGATGTAGCAAGAGAAATGAATTCTTTCAATTAATTTATATAATTTATCTTTATAATAATTATTTTTATTTTTTTCCACTATGAAGACATCAGTATAGTATGTCGTACCCTAAAACCAAAAGGTCGTAATAATCCCGCCATGTAAACGAATTTACACTAGAAGCTAGCCGCCTTAGCTTTTAAAGTAAGTATAGCCTACATAGGGCGTTCACTACTCCACTGCTTAAAGCATCCCATTCAATACTTGGTAGGAATTAACCTGCGAGATAACTTTTAAAAATAGATTCTAAAAATAATTTTTATAACTTAAATTTCAAGTAAAAATCAAGTTAAAAGTTGTACAAAAGATAAAACCTCATATTTAATAAAAATTCCAAAAACTACATTGTTATAGAAAGATATAATGTCTACTAAAATTTCACTAAAATCCATAGGTTTGTAGAGTATGGAACAAATTTTGTTGATTGAAAACTAGGGGTCATCTATGGAGACCCTATTAGTTTTATTAAAAGTTAGTACAATTGAAAACCAAATAGAAATCTAGTTAAGTAATTTTGAATCTCACTTTCCAACCATTTTCTCTAACCTTTTACTAAGTCTACTAGGAAAATCTATAAAATAACTATAAGAGAATCAGCAACAACTTATTAAGTAAGTGGGATGAAAACAATAGCACAAATCTAACACCAAGAACCTAGGGTTTTCAAACAATTTAATTAAATGTAATGCATGATCAAGCAAATGCCATCTAAAACCAAGAACCTAGGATTTTCAAATAACTCGCCCATTTTAATCCAGGTTTCAAAGAGTTTAACGCCGTGCATTCGCGAATTTGATCATCAAACCGGGCCTATACAACTGAGAACACGCTTCACCCAAGACTACCTTCGAACCACTAACCCCAACCTGGCTACAACCTTCTCTCTTATCAATTAGTTCAACTCAAGCTGGGGAAAGGACCATTTTTACTAGCCTCAATGAAAGGGTCCATGTTTGGCCTGCACTTCCTAGTTGTTTCCTCTAGTGGGTTGCGATATAAGTCCAATTAGTGATTGAGTCAAGTTTATGTTAGATTACTTTTGGGGTGATCAAGCAAATTCGAACAATCCAAAGCATGTAATATCATAAAGGAATCAATACATCAATCCAACACTTAAATAGCATAAGAGTATTCAAGTATACACGCTGCATGTGTACAAGCAACTAACTTATAACCACAAACAAGACATATACTAAGGTCTCCAAGTATTCTCAAGCAATACTTCAAAATGCAATGAAACACTAATCTTACTTACTTAAATACTAATGCTCATTCTCTTCGTATGTTGTTCTTATATCGTCGTTCTTTGTTATCCCTAAAATTTAATATAACATCTTTAGTTTATATCCAATATATAACATATGTGTTCATTATAGACGTTTAAGTACATTTTCAATTATGTTAAGTAAGTTTTTTTAAGGTATTTATTAAATGTTAGTTAAATAGGACATCTTTTAACTAAGATTCTAACCTAATACAAATTGTTACTTAGTAGTTTCTGATTTAAGTTCTGATTTTAATAAATTCTTAGAAAGTACAATCAGGCGCCTTTCTAATCTACTCTCCAACTTTCCATGGTCTGATATTCAGTATCAACCATCTTCAAACTTCTAGTTACTTTTATATTTTGCATCTTCCATCGAACTACTTTCTAATCGAGGTATTGACTTAGGTTTTAACCTAGTCTTGTGGTATGAGATATTAACCAAGTGACTTCTAACTCATGTTATGACTCTAATAAAAGAACGGAATTCATATACAAATCACTAACTAATCTACTATTGAACTCTAGGTATGGTTAATGATATCCAATACTAAACAACATTCTGACCCAATTTCTAACAAAATTTCTAACTTTCAATCGAAAGTTAGATTTTTATTTAGGAACTTCCTAACTTATAACTTATCTTAAAAAATAAGGTAGAGTCCATATATAAGCCACTTTTTGGCACAAATTCCATTTTCTTAGTGTGTTTAACATATTCATACCAGATCACATTCTAACTTACTTTCTAATACAATTTCTAACCCTGCTACTACTAGTACATCTAATTACTTCACATATATTCCTCTTGCCCTACAATTCTAGAAGTGTTAACCCTACATAACCAGTAAGTATCAACTAATACTTCAATCATTCACTTCTTTTCTCCATCATACTATTCATTAGTATACTAAATACCTGAAAAATCTACCCTTAAATCACTAAATACCCACTTTTACTTAAAGATTATCCTTCTCAAATTCATATTAAACTACTTCTAACTATTGCATGTAGATAAATATATATTACAATATGACTTTTAAAAAAACTTGATTAAGCTGCTTATAAAACAATTTGTCCTGCAAACTAAATTGGAAGATCATAAAATTTCCTAAAATTCAACGATCTAATTTTGAAAATCTAACCACATAACATCAAAGCTTAACATAATAAGAAAATAACCACAAAATTTCAAGTCGAAACTACATGAATTGGTCTTTTAAAAACTTGATTGAAAATTGTTGCATGAGATGTTTTTCTTAAGGACCCTATATCAAAATTTAAAAAAATCCAATTAAAGATTTGAATTCTCCGTGCAAAAATACATTGGGAAACCAAATTTCAAAATTTTTGGAGTTCGTTTGTTATTTTTTTCAAAATTTTGATAAAATTGAAGAAATTGACCACTTACTGGTTACCAACTATTTCGGCCATCATGAGGGAAAAGAGGTTTGTCTACCAGCTTAGATGGTAGCTCCACCTTTAAGTAGTGGTCCTACCTCACTTTCAAATGGTCATTTTCTCTAGGGACTCAAGTATCCCTTAATTCGTGTACTAAAATCCTTATTTTTGTTCCTTCATTCACTCACTCTATTTTCAAACTCCCAAATTTTTCCTAAGCTCACAATTGTCTAACCTTTATTTCATATAGTTGGAGATGATTTTTATACTTCATTTGAGTGGCTTTTGACTTTTTTTTTTTTTTTTTTTACCTCCATATCACAAGTGTAGAAGCATATTTAAGTATCAACACTATAGGTTTCTTATCCCTATACACTCCTAATTCATGGTCACACCTAAAGTTATGTTTCTAAGTGTCTCGAAGATTTTTTATAATTTTTTCTATTTATTGTTATTTATTTGATAATATTTAAGCATTTTATTACGGATACATATGTTTATATAATAATTATATCCGATATGTATACATTTTTTTATATATTATTTTATATACAATATTAATTATATTACTCCTATAATTTATTTCTAAGTGTTCATTAATTTTCAAGACTAATTCACTTGTTATCGATAATATAATAATATAATAAATTTATATAATTTTGATTATATTTTTAAATTTTGAGCCTATAAAAACTCCTTGACTAATATTATGAAACTCCTTGTAAGTTTTTAGTTTAATCGAATTGCTTTTCCAAATGTCCTAAATTGGTTACCGAATCTAGTCACGCTAATACAAGTCTTACATAGTATCTGTTAATATGTACTTTAAAGTAGAAGCTTTCTTTTAACTCACAAAACTAATAAACATTACCGTACCTACTATTTCTATTAACGGAATGGATTAAGTGTGAATCCTCCTTTTTTTCCGGTTGTAAATCAATTGTACTTGCTCGGCTGCCCGTGACCATGCGGCATGCTTTTGAACATTACAAGACAGCTTTAAGCAGGCATTGTTCCTTTAACAGCAGGGAACAATGAATATCTCTTGGCAAGTTAGAAACATCTGATCATTTTCTGAAGAGAGACTGAAATCACCTGAGATTCTTGGTTAAGTACACTTCCTTAGAGGAAGACTACTATGGTCACAAATTTTTCCTAGTACAATCTATTCGCGATAAGGTTCAGGTTTTGATTGCAGGAGAATGTTAAAGTTAATTTCTGTAAATCCGTAATCCAGCAGATTGCCTGCAAATGAAGACACCCAATTTGCAAATTACAGGACCGTTTAGACAATACCATGGCATCAGAAATGGCTTCTGGGAATCTTTGCGAAAAAAATTTTTTTGGCAGAAATAGACTCAGGTTTATGCAAACTACAAGTTTTCAAATGGCTGAAAAGACTTGCATCATTGCAAGTTCGAATAACGGAGATATATCACTAAATCCTAATGATTTTGGTAGGTGCTCTTGATCAGCTACCTCGTTCATTATCTTGTTATGCCTGTTTATTCATCAATGATGTTGAGAATGGAGCTTTCATGCTAATTACTTATAAGGCAGCTTAGAAAACTAAACTGTGTTAAGGTAATAGGATGAGACATGTTTTAACAGTGGATTAAATTGTCAGAAGTTGAACCTGTAAATCATTTGAAAGATCAAAAATCATTCACCTGTTGCCTAGGAATGGCCTTTCTCAAATCGACTTGACACGGTATGCCGTTATTTCTCAAGACTACTAACCAGTCAAGAAGTAGAATTAGAATAAAGCTGAAGTTCACAGGCGCATGGACTTTTGGTCCTGAATTTTTGAGGTGTTTGATTTCAGTTTCCATCTCATTTACCATATATATAAGTCGAAATTCGTAAATACATCATAACATATACTCGAAAATAATTGCAGATTATAGTACTGATGGAGAATAAACAAATAAGCAGAGCTCGCCAAAAAAACGAAAGAAAAAATCTAGCAAAGAAGCATGAGTATGCAAAAGACTCCTAAAGCAGCCTTCTTCGCATTCCTCGCATTATCTCTAACTTGTATACAAAGGTAGGAGCCACAACTGTTGGGATTTTGATAATTTCTGAAAAACAAATTGGATTAAGCGGAAATCTCCACCGTAACATCCATTTACAAGTGATTTAACTCCCCATTACATTTCATATCTAACTTCCAAAGTGAACAGAATGAAACTGGTTGCCCCTTCCACCATAAGCTAACACAACCAACCTTTTCTTCAGCTCTCATCTCCCAACCATTATCATGCTTCCTTAACAAAGTCCGGCCTCCATCAATAGCATCTTCTCCTAGTACCTCTGCCACGAACCCGGCCTCTCTCATTCTCTCACACCATTTATCTTTCCCTTCATTCATCTCCGCACGGTTTATTAAACCCTTGGCTGCTTCCCCTTCCATCATCCTTCTGTCATCACTTTCCCTCCCCTTGAAAGCTGAGCTTGCTGAATCCAAGAACCTCCACAAACACTCCGCTCGCCTTGAGAAACTAGTGGCAAAGTCCACACAGCTATTGCAGCTGCAATCAGTGTTGTTCTCGCTAAGGATCACCCCCTTAGGGTTTAAACTTCTCAATATCTTTAGGAATTCAGTCCTTTCGTCAGGTGTGTTGTGATTTAAGTGATGTAACCTAAACTGAGCGCATACTATCAACGCTTCGTTGGGGTAGGCATTGATAGTTTGAGCATTTAGGTTGTTCAAAGGACAATCATCAAGTCGGTTGATCTCTAAGTTGATGTTTAAGGACTTGGCAAATCCGAGTAAAAGCGAAGAGAAATCGTATCCCCGGGGACCATTAGAGAATGGTGTTTCCTTATCACTATCTGTAGAGGCAGAGACAACAGTTAGCCGAACAAGCGGTGGAGGCCCTCCAGACCTCCTGCTTAATCCATCAAGTAGTGTCGGCCATTGTGCGCCATGAGACACCCCAATATCAAGAATGTGAAGTTCACGGGACCGATTGCATTCTTCATTGAGGACTTGGAGGATGCAAGAATTCGCAATGTTACTCGGGAAGGCAAACCAGGGACTAATCTCATTGAACTTGAGTAAGGATTTCTGGAAAAACCGCGGCTCGCTTGAAGAAAATGTGCCAGTGTTGACTGAGGCAGATGAGCCAGTGGAGGAGGACAGATGGTACGATAGAGCTTCAAGGCCATGATGGGCAAGGCGATGGTTAGGATCACCGGTTGCGGATGCAAGCTCTTTGAGAACAATCAATAGATGTTGCACCCTAGAGGGGTTACCAGCTGTTATAGCAGTTGCACAAGGGTTAAGCAACTGCTCTGCCCACCTGCCTTCCTTGTTATTACCGTTGTTGGCGTTGTTTCCTGAGGACTTTGTTGTACTCTTCTTGCCACTGGCCTTTTTAGCCGGCATCAGTACTTTCTCATCCGAATCTTCTCCTTCATTGATCCTCTGGCTTTGATTTCGGCGATGGTTATGGTTTGGCGATGGTCCAGAATTGAAATCATCCGAGGCTTTTCGCTTCTTGGACGAAACAGGTTGAACCGGAAGGGTAGGGATTGTAGGATTTGAATCAGTTGTTGTGTTAGGAGTATTAGCTGTTGTGTTGCTTGTGCTGTTGATGGAGTTAGCACTGTTATTGATCAGTTCCTGGCTGATTTCTTGATTTGTTTCCCACCATTGATAGGTATTGATGTCGTCCGAGCTATACGGATCGTCGAAGAAGGAAGGGAAATATGAAACAGATCCTTCTAACCAATCTAGGATTTGATCTGAGACAGGATTTGGGTCGGCTTCTTCAAGGGTCATTTTTGCTTACCAGGAGAGGAAAAGGTACGAGGAATTTGGATGAAAGATAGTTTTTGTTTTAGGAAATGTGTATGGTTCTTATCATTGACCCAGAGGGAGAGGATGGATCCCAGAATAAAAACATCTGCTTATAAACAAAAATATATATGCTCTTAAACTTTTAAAATTTCTACTGGTTTATAATTTTTGAAAATACGTACCTGTTTCTCTAAGGGTGTTAAAAAGACCTATAGATAAAGTAGCACACTTTTGAGATACCATGGATATAGCAATATTTGACCGCTAGTGGTTTTTTTTGTTTTTTTTGTTGGTTTAATGTACTTGTAATTTTTCCAGAAAAATATATACCCATACCATTAGGAAGGGGACGGTGGAAAGAATATATATTATATGTTGGTGTGCTGTTTACTTGGAAGTTGTGATGTTTTATTGAGGCTTTTTTTTTTTTTTTCTTTTTTAAGGTCTAATGTACAGATAAGCATCAATGTGTGTTCCTTGTTCTGATTATTAACTTATTCGTTTGGATGTCATGGTGGTTGAGATCTACAAATGAGGATTGGAGAGAGAAGACAGAAACTGTTGAAATTAGGACAAGGATGGGTTGAATTTGAATTGTCAAAAGCCGGCAGGCTCTAACCAGCAATTAAAATACTATGATTCTTTGTCTTGTCCTGCTTGCTTTTGTCTTTTTCTGCTAACAAAAACCTGGCCTAATGAGTACAAGAAACCTGGATTTTATAATACGAAATTTAATGCTTTCATAAATATTTTATTCTGATTGTTTTCATTTATGAAGTTTTGTTTTTTCCTTAGTCAGCTTCTACCAGCTCAGACTTGATATCGACCCAAGTCATAATGCAGCCTAGGTGAAAATCGAAAACTCTTGACGCATAATAAACTACACTTGACGGACTTCAAAAAGAGGGTAGAGGGTAGATTAGTACTTTTACTATACAAAGGATCACACTCCCTGCTCATCCGGTACATAAATACGTTGTCCAATTTCTTGTAGTGTAAGCTATAATATGATTCTATGGATAGCCATCGCGGACTGAAACGATCAAGGATCTTGTTACGATGAGATATTTAATGATAATCTTATTTATTTTCTATAAATTTTCTCAACATATACTAGACTAAAATTATGTTTCATTTCAAACAACTCAAAGTTTTAAATGAAAATTAATTTTTCACTTGTATCGATATATTATGGTAATAATAAATTTATCGGCAAACAATCGATCTCAATTAGTCTAAATATAGCTTTCATCCATATTTAGTATTACTAAATTATTTTGTCCTATTAAAAAGTATCATTTTGGATGGACTTGTACCAACCTTTCTAGTGCAATTGCTTAAGATTGACTTGACCCATGGATCCCGAATATTCTTGTTTGTGAGAATTAAATAACCCAGAAGAAGAGATGGTTTTTTTGTAACAAACTACTCAACAGCTTCCTCAATTAAACAATCAAAGCATTGTCCAATCGGTAAAATTGCAGACTACCGAATATAATATTGCTTAACTTATGCATTTCTACGTAATTTTCTCATAAGTCAACTTTGCTGTTTTCGATAACTTCGCTTTAAAGCATATAATCTACTTAAATTTTTGTAACGTTGTTTTATTTCATAATTTTCATTTGTTTATGGGATTCATCTTTAAAATTTCATTAACCTGCTTAAATTTCATGAATTTGCCAAATATTGTGTCTTTTCTTCCATCAAGGGGTTTTTACTTGGAAAAATAGTACACATTTAATCAATGCTTAAGTTAGAAAGTGTACGGAAAAAAGTATATAAGAGCATCTTTATCCATTGGAATTTTAAAAGCTACTTAAACCATCACATAAGTCCTTTTTAAGTAACTCTACGCTTTAAGAAATTTTATACTTTATCTTTAGGTTCTTTTACTAAAGTTTATAAGACTTTTTTATATTTCATAGGTCTTATAGTATAACTTTTAAATCACTATTTTTTATATTTTGTAAATATAATTTTATCATCAATAAATGTATTATTTGTGCAATGTAATAAATATTGTTATATTATTAATAAATAGTAATAAATATTACATTTGTAAATATTCATTTTGTCAAATTTAAAAAAAAAAAAAGAAGGGATAATTGAAGGGATGTAGTGTATTACCAAGGCTAATGCATGACATTCCTACACGTTTTTAGAAGAAACCAGAATTCCAGCTAGTCTAATGTGAGTGAGAATAAAGATGGGGCTTCTTATAGTATTCTCACTCATCACCTATCAATAACCTTGATTTATGGGAAATAAATCCCGATTTCAATACATCGTACTTATTAATAGTAAAAATAAAACTGTTGACAGCAAAAAATGAGGTTGTCAACATTTTTTATGGAAATTATTGGCAGTTGATAGTTTTTCATAAAACTTGTCAATAACTTCCATCTTAACATTAATGAGCACAATTTACTTAAATCAATGGTGAATTGCCATAAATCATAGCTATCAAAAAGTGATGCTATAGTATTGTCACTTTAAGTAATGATATTGTAAAATTTCCCATAAAGATTTTGTACCTTTACTAGTAAAATCACCTCATATTTATCAGAGCAATTGGTAAAATATTCACATACAGCATATCTTATCTTTCAGATATACTCGATCATGTTTAAAAGGTATCTTCTAGATTCTATGGAGAGAATCCAAGTGAGTATTAAGTGCCAGTTATGCACTTTCCTAATTCAACCACGTGGCTCCCACCTTACCTTCTTTTGAATATTGTAGACTAGGCCCTTGTACCACAGACTTAACAGCCCATGGTCCAAAGAAGTAGAGTAAGAAGGGAACTAAGATGGTTCTTAGAGAAATTGATCGAGCTCATAGGAGTTCGACTTAGGTTCTAGTGAGGTTCTCTAGGTATTAGCTGTAAATGAACATAGAGAACAAGAAGTGCCTTACTGATAGTTGAATCAAGAACAGAAATACATCAACATTTCAATACGGAAGAGTTCCCTTAATGTTCATCCATGAAGTTTAATCTTCTATCAATTAATCATACGGAGTAATAATGCAATGGAAGAGGAGGAGGTTTGTAAATGAATGTAGAATTGAATTCAGTCTTAATGAGTCAATAATATAGTAGTATTTATACAGAGAAGAATAATTAGTAACTAACTAATAACTGTATGCTAGCTGTCCTAACTAACTACTACTAATTGATTTGTAACTAACTTGTATATTTAACACCCACAAACCCCCACCCCTCCTCTTAAGTGGGACGTGATAAAAGTCCCAACTTAGAACAATAGGACTGCAATTGAGCCAAATGAACACCTTTTGTCATAATGTCAGCCAGTTGAGAAGAAGAAGGAACATAATCAACAACAAGAAAACCAAAAGACAGATGATCACGAAGAAAGTGCACATCCACTTCAATGTGTTTGGTTCAAACATGAAAACAGGGATTTTCTGCTATGGATTTAGCTGATTTGCTATTAGTGAGTAAATGAACCAATAATTGCAGTTGAACTCCAAGGTCATGTAAAATGAAAGAAATCTATCTCAACTCTTTAACAGTGGCCACAATACTTCTATATTCAACTTCAGTAGAGGAAAAAGAGACGATTGTTTGCTTTTGGTCTTCCATGACACCAAAGAAGGAAATATATGGAAACCTGAAATTGATTTTCTATCCACATGCAAGCTAGCCTAATCAGCATCTACGTATGCTAGTAAAGATAGAAGAGAATGACAAGAAAAGAAGAGACCATGGTCAATAGTTCCCTTGAGGCACTTCAAAACTTGTAAAGCAGTTTTTAAGTGTATTTTCTGCGATTGAGAAACCAATTAACTCGAGTGTTGGAGAACAAATGACAAATCTAGTCAAGTAATAGTAAGATAGAGCATGTGTCTAACTAAATGACGATACAAAGAAGGGTCTAGTAAAATTTCTCCATAACAAGTTGATAACCGAAGATGAGAAGGAAATGGTGCTGGAAATGGTTTACAAGCTATTAAACCAACATCAAAGAGAATGTCCAAAAGAAATTTACATTGATTAAGTATATAACCATTGGATAGCTTGCAAATTTCAATCCCTAAGAAGTAATGAACTTCTCCTAGATCCTTAATTGTAAAAGCCTGATCAAGAGCATCTTTTACCTATCGAAAATCATTTAAAGATTCACCTACTACAAGAATATCATCCACATAAACTAATAACGCAATGAAATGACCAGGACATTGTTTGACAAAAAGTGAATAATCCGAATGAGATTGAGTAAAACCCAAAGATATAATAAATCCGATAAGCTCCTTGTTCCATTGCTTAGAAGATTGTTTGAGTCCATAAATGGACTTGAGAAGCCTACAAACTTGTCTTGGAGAATGAGAAATCCTTGTTATGGTGGTGTTATGTAAATCTCTTTATCAATATAACCATGAAGAAGTGCATTATTCATATCTAATTGATGAACAAAAAGACCCTTAACAGTAGCTAATGCAGGTAGGATTCTAACAATGCATAACTTTGCAATAGGAGAGAATTTGTGGGTATAATCAATTCCCTCAATCTGATTGTATCCCTTAGCCACTAACCTAGCTTTAAACCTCTCAACAGTGTCAACAGCTCAATACTTAACTTTGTATACCCATTTACAGCCAATAGAATGTTTGCTTGGAGGCAAAGAAGTCAAAACCCAAGTTTAATTTGCATCTAAAGCCAACAACTCCTTATGCATTGTTTCTACCCATCTTGAATCATTTTAAGCTTTATGATATGAGCTAGGTTCTCAAACAGTAAACACATTAGCAATAGAAGCTACATAATCTAGAGGATTAGAACAAAATGATTGAGTAGTGACTAAAGGATATGGGCGAGAGTTAACAGAAGAAATGGTTAAGAAGGCTATTTTTTTTTTTTTTTATGACATAAAGTCCATACAATACACTAGCTTTTGCATGAATTTGTTAACTAATCTAGTCCTGTAAAATACAATCATTTGCAGTAAAGATAACACGAAGGTTAGAGTCCTTGAGTAGCTTATTGACTGAAAGAAGATTGAAATGAAAATCAGGTATAAGAAGAACATCTTTAAGAAATATTTCAATGGTAAATTAAATATTTCCTATGGTGTGAACAAGTTTATGAGACCATCTAGCAACTTGACTATAATAGGACTCTTGAGAGTATGTAAATTGGTCAACAAATGTGGAAAAGTTATGATATGGTCAGAGGTGCCGGTGTCTAAAATCCAATCACCATAATTCCTATCATTGGAGGCTAAAAATGATGCAAATGGATCAGTAACAATACCTATTACCTCAGCAAAATTAACAATAGCAGCATTGATATTCCCTACTCCTTGTGTTGTTGTGTGAATTTTAAGTGCCTTCAACACTTCAGAACACACTTTGTTAATCAAATCATAATGATAAGAAGAAGAACTTATAGATGTATGATCATCAAGTAGTGATTTAAGGTTCCCTTGTAATGTGAACCATGAGTAAGAACAGATAAAACCGGTTGTTGTATGGGTCCAAGCTTATAGAAAACTCGAAAGAGTTAATGGGGAAAAAAGCGAAAAAGAAAAGTATAAATGAAAAAGTAAGCAAAAACCCATGAATAGTTCTAGAGAATATGATATACCAATGGAACTTCCGAAGACTCACAATATGATTCAATATACTATACGAATCAGTCTAATAAGGTTACCCGCCACTTAGCCTTGCTCAAGGGTTAAAATAAAAGTGATGCTGAGAGTAAACAAGCAGTATTTATGCAAGGAAGAAACACTTAAATATATTAAGGATAATCTAATTCTAATTCCCTTTACAACTACAAGTACAAAGGTATTTATACCTATAAGTTAGGGCAACTTGCCCAAAAGGGAAAAAGATAAAAAGGGAATTTCCTAAGGAAGTAATGTATAAGATATAAAAGGGTAAAAATGAATATACAAGGAAAACAATCATTGGTGTAATGGACTCTACACATGATGTTATACACGTAGTGATGCTGTATTGGTAATGCTGTATTAGTGATGCCGTTAGAAGCTATGGATAAAAAGTACAAACAGCTTACCTGTCCAAGCAAGGGTGGCTTAATTAGTCCTAACTCTTTCTCACGGCATCTCAACAAGGGTACGACCGAGTAAGTAATCGGCCAAGCATGTGTAAGAATGAAGATAGGCTGTTGTCTTAACCTTTTGCTTTTCGGCATACAACATGCAAGAAATAGGCAGTCACTTAGTTTGATAAGGAAAATGGGTCAATAAGGAGATACTCGACCTCCACATGAGTCGACTGGAATAGGAGAATCCGTCTTGCCAGTCCCTCTAGTCCTCGGGCTTGATTGCAAGTAAGTGATCCGGTAGCTTGATTCCCATCATTCCTTTTGGGTTATTTTGGATTTAAGATCAAATCCGAATGGTCTTCATTCAGCTCTCCGTTAAGGTGATATGAACTGTAGTCAGCAACATTAATAGCATCAAAAACCTCATAATCCTCAAGCAACTCCAATATATAGGTATTATCACTGATCTTCTGAAGGATTCTGAAAGGTCCTTCAGCTCTTGCAGATAATTTATTTTTCCTTTTGTTCAGAAACTGTTTTTTGCTGAGGTGTAGCCAAACTAAGTCTCCTGACTGGAATTGTTTAGCTATCCAACCCTTAGTCTTCTCTCACATTCTTCTAGCAGCTTGATCAATGTATCAAGTGACTTTATCATAGATGTGCTAAAGGGATTATACTCTAGCTTTTGTGTCAGGGTCTTCTTGTATAGGTACAGGTACAGGGGTATGGTCGAGAAGCAACTCGAGATTAAAACCATAGGCCACTTTGAAGGGTGTTTGCTTCATGTTGTAATGCACTGTACGATTGTAAGCAAATTCGATCACTGATAAGCAAATGTCCCAATCAACCAAATTCTTTTCCACTGCAGCTTAAAGTAGTGATCCTAAAGTGCAATTAATCACCTTCGTTTGACCGTTAGTTTGGGGATAATATGAAGTACTGAATAGTAGTTTAGTCCCCATCTAAGGTCCTCTAAAAATGGCTCGAGAACTTTGGATCACTGTCAGAGACTACACTTCTTGGCATACCATGTAACTATACAATCTCCTATAAGAAAAGAGAAGCAATAGCCAAAGCATCATCAATTTTTAAGTAGAGCACGAAGTGTACCATTTTGCTGAACCGATCCATAATGACCATTATAGAATCTTTGCCTCGAATAGTTCGTAATAGTCCGAGAATAAAGTCCATACTTAATTCAATCCATGGCTTCATCAGAATAGGTAAAGGCATTACTTTCCCTTACTGGGCTCAGCACTTAGCCCTCTTACACATGGTAGAGTTGTTGACAACTCGATGCACATCTCTTCTCATCCTCTGTTAAAAGAATTGACCATTCAATAGTTCACAGGTCCTTCTTCCTCCAAAATGTTTAGAGAATCCTCCACTGTGAGTTTCCCTAATCAACAACTCTCTTAAGGAACAAGTCGGTACGCATAGTTTTCCATCTCAGAACAAGTAACCATCCTCCACATGATATTCATCCACTGTCTTTCCATCAACGCATCGCATGATTATGGGTCCAAAGTGTGGATCCCTAAAGTACTATTTTTTTATACTTACAAACCTAAACAGCTTAGTTTGCAATTCGGTTAAAAGCGCATGCCTCCTTGAAAGAGCATCTGCAACTACGTTGCTCTTTCCTACTTGTATTTCATTACAAAATTGAATCCTTCAAGGAATTCAACCCATCTTGCTTGCTGCTTCAATAACTTAGTCTAACTTCGGAGGTACCTCAGCAATTCATGGTCAATATATATGACAAATTCTCTTGGCAGTAAATAGTACTACCATACTTATTATGCTCGAATCAATGCCAAGAGATTCTTGTCATACACGGAGTAATTCAATTATGACCCTTTAAGCTTCTTACTATGGAAGGCAATTGGTAAACCTTCCTACATTAGGACAGCGACTATTTCAATACCTGATGCATCATATTCTAGCTCAAATATTTTCTCGAAGTCAAGTAAAACCAATACCAGGGCGGAGGTTAATCTTTCTTTTACCTCGGCAAAGCTCCACTCTTCCCTTTCTCTCCATCGGAAGTTAATATTTTTCTTCGTGAGCTCAGTAAGAGGTACAACGAGGATGCTGAAATTCTTGATGAATCACATATAGAATGAAGTCAATCTATGGAAATTTCTCGTGTCGACACAAGTAGTAAAAGTCAGCCACTCTACAATTGCTCGGATCTTTTCATCATCCACTCGTAAGTATCCTCCACTGACTATATAGCTTAAGAATACCACTTCCTCCTGGTAAAAACAACATTTCTTAAAATTGCCAAATAGTCTCTCGACACGAAAGATATCCAATACTTCTCGAAGATACTCACAGTAACTCAGTACTGTAGACCAATATGTCGTCAAAGTACACCATGACACACTTTCCAATCAAATGTCTTAACACGTGATTCATCAATCACATGAAAGTGCTCAGGGCATTTGATAAGTTGACTAGCATGATCATCCACTCATAGAGTCCATGCTGAGTTTTAAACTTAGTCTTCCATTTGTCTTCCGGCCTCATGTAGATTTGATGGTAGCCAGAATTCAAGTCAATCTTAATGAAGACCTTGGCTCCACTCAACTCATCTAACATGTCTTTTAACCTCGAGATTAGATACATGTATTTGATTGTGATCTTGTTCACGGCTCGACTGTTGATACACATCTGCCAATTTCCATCCTTTTTCGGCACCAAAAGCATCGGTACAGTGCAAGGGCTAAGACTTTCTCAAACATATCTTCTCTCTAATATGCTAGTTTGTTCGATAGTACAGTATCAAGTACTAAGTTAATGCAATACTTTATGCCTCAAGTAGAGAGCAACCTCTCAAGTAACTATTTTGAGAACAGGTCGGCATACTCATCAAGCAACTATTTGATTTCTTAGAGTAGTTTACCCCACTCCTTCATTTCTAATATTCACCTAACCAACATAAGGGTCAGCTTGTCAGCATTGATGGCCTCTCAGAGCTCGGCTCCACTCATCACTAGAGCCTTCTTTGATCCACAGCTAAGTTTTGTCTGCAATTTATTAACTTCTTTTGGCGACATCAGGTTCAATGTGATCTTTCGGTCATCCTTCCCTAACATGTACGTATTCTTGTAGCCATCGTAGATAACTCTCTTATCAAACAACCATGGTCTACCTAATAACATATGGGAAGCACACATGGGCAGTACGTCTTAGAAAATCTGGTCTGAGTAATTCTTAATAGTGATCGGTAGTAGTATTTGCCAAGTGACGTGTAGTGCTCCTTTCTTACTCAACCAATGCAATTTGTAAGGCCTCGGATGTGCAACAGTCAACAACTTCAGTTTTGAAATAAGATCGACTGATGCCACATTATTGTAGCTTCACTATCTATGATGAGGGCACACACCTGATCATTCACCTTAAATGTGGTATAAAACAAATTCTCTCTCTACTCTTCCTCTCGTGAGAATTCCATGCTCATAATGCGTCAAACAATCATAAGTAACTAGTCTAAGTCCTCAGCAAACACGTCCTGCTCAATTAGTTCTTTCTCAGCAAATTTCTTTCCTTCTCCTCAGCTTCCTCATCTATACTGTCTACTTTTAGCTTTAAGACGTCTCCTTTAATGACCATTGTCCTTCAATTCAAGCACTGAGTAACCATATATTCAAACCCTTGGCACTTAAAGCACTTGATCTGGCTCGTCTTCCTATCAAACCCTTGCCCCTTCTCATAAGTTCGAGTCGGCACTTCAGTGTTAGGTTGGCCTCTTTGTTCGGCTCGGATATCCATCATTCAGCTCAACTCGATACTCAACTGAGCTCAGTGACTTACCTGTCCAGGTCGGCTAGTTGACATCTTCTTCGGTACCCGGCTCCTTCTTTGCCTTTCTATTGGCTGAGCTATTCTGACGACTTCATCCATTGTGGTAAAGCGTCAAAGTTCCACAACGTCTCAAATATTACCTCTCAATCTAATGATGAATCTTAAGACTGTTTGAGACAATGGTTCCTCCACTTCACAATGGGAAGTGGCAAACCTCCCATACCAACACTCATACTCGAGTCTGTCATTTTCTCCACAGGTTTAAAGTTCACACAAACACTTCAGGAAATTAACAGTTAACAATACAACACTCAAATGAACATAGTAACTTGCTCTGTTTCACACACACATAATAAAGTGTAACAAAACTTCAAAAACCAACTCTAACTCAAACAAAACCTTCACTCTGATACCAAGATGGTGCGAACCATGACCAAGAACAGACAAGGCCGATCGCTGAATGAGTCTAAGTTTGTAGAAAGCTCGAAAGAGTTAATGAGGAAAGAAGCGAAAAGGACAAGTGCAATGAAAAAGTAAGCAAAAACCCATAAACGGTTCTAGAGGATATGATGCACCAATGAAACTTTCGATGACTCATGGCATAATTCGATATGACGCTCGAATCGGTTAGTGAGGTTACTTACCACCTAGCCTTACTTAAAGGTTAAGATAAGAGTGATGCCAAAAGTAAACAAGTAGTGTTTACTTAAGGAAAAAAAACTCAAGTGTATTAAGGATAATCTGATTCTGATTCCCTTCATAGCTACAAGTATAGGGGTATTTATACCCATAAATTAAGATAACTTACCCAAAAGGGAAAAGACAAAAAGGGTATTTCCTATGGAAGTAATGTACAAGATATAAAAGGATAAAATGAATATACAAGGAAAACAATCATTAGTACAACAGATTCTACACATGATACTATATACGTAGTAATGTTGTATTGGTGATGCTGTTAGAAGATATGGACAAAAAGTATGAACAACTTACCTGTCCAAGCAAGAGTAGCTTAATTAGTCCGGACTCTTTCTCTTGGCATCTCAATAAGGGTGCGGCCGAGTAAGTAATCAGCCAGGCATGCATGAGAATGAAGATGGGCTATTATCTCAACCTTTTGCTTCTCAGCATACAATATATGAGAAATAGGCAATCACTTGGCTCGACAAGCAAAATGGGTCAGTAAGAAGATACTTAGCCTCCGTATGAGTCGACTAGAACAAAAGGATTTTTCTTACCAATCCCTTTAGTCCTCAAGCTTGGCTGTAAGTTAGTGGTTCAATAGCCTAATTCCCATCACCTTGGCCTCTATGGACATAAGCAACAGAAGGCTTCCCATTTCTATCTCTGTTTCCACTATTGTTATACCAATCTAGAAAACCTATGATTGCAAAACACTTGTCAATAGAGTGGCCTGATTTTCTACAATGTGAACAAATAATCCAAGGAATGTTCTCGGTTCTTTTCTCCTTCCTGTCATTAAATCCTTTCTTCGACTGTAGACGAGAAATCAAACAAGCAACATTACCACCATCATTATTTACCTAACCACTGACTTGTTTCTATTTTTCTATTTGAAAAACTAAGTAATAAGCCTTGCTAATTGTCGGCAGAGGATCCATTGCGAGAATTTAGCTGCGAACATGCTCATAACAATCATTCGATCCCATCAGAAACTATAATAATCAATTCATGTTATCTAAATCAGAAATGCAAATTTTTAAGTTGTAGCTACACGCATCAATAGCTCCACATGAACACTCCGAAACAAGACATAAACTCTGCATTTCATCTCATAATTTCTTCAGTTTGTTAGAATCATCCCCTTGCTTTGCACTAACAATATCATGTTGGAGTTGATATATAAGAGGTCCATTTGTTAAGCCAAATCTACCACTTATATCATCCCATGATTCTTTTGAAGATCTCACATACATAAATGCTTAACCTAAATCCTTTCTCATAGAGTTTAACAACTAGCATAGGATCATATAATCACACTTGATCCACTTATTAAGATCTCGTTGATTATTATTATTTGGTTTTACTACTAAGCCATCAATGAAACCTAGCTTTTCTTTTGCTCCTAAACCTAGCTTAATTAACCTACTCCATCCGAGAAAATTTGATCCATCAAAAGTAATATTTGTAATGAGATTACCAGGATTATCTGAAGCATTCAACTACAAAGGATCTCTAACAACAATTTCTCCACTTATATCTATTAACATCATAGGAGAAATCTCATACATACAAAAAATGAATGATCAATTGATTAGAAAAAAAATTCATAGATCAAATGCTCTAATATCATGTAAACGAACATAAAGAATAAGAAGTGCCTTACTAATAGTTGAATCAAGATCAAAAATACATCAACATTTTAGTATGGAAGAGTTCCCTTGCTATTCATCCATGAAGTCTAATCTTCTATCAATTAATGATACAAAGAAGCAATGCAATGGAAGAGGAAGAGGTTTGTAAATGAATGTAGAACTAAATTCAGTCTTAATGAGTCAATAATACAGTAGTATTTATACAGAGGAGAATAATTAGTAACTAACTAATAATTGTGTGCTAGCTATCCTAACTAACTTGTATATTCAACATTAACAGCCTTGATAATGGTATTAGACAAGCTTCATGAACTCGAACAAGTTGATTTGGGCTTGTTTGGTTTAGCTTAACTACGAGAGTGGTCAACTTAAGCTTAGGAGTTCATATTCAAAATAGCCTTACAATGGAAATATACATTATTTTTTTAGGCAGACATCATCTATATGCATATGTTTATATATGACCATATATACAATTATTTTAATTAGAGTCCACGTACTTAAGATATATTTTATATCAAATTATCTATCTTCATTATCATGGTTTATACCATGCAATTCATTTTGATATAATAAGATTTTGTTAGATAATGAATCTTGTATATATTTTTATAACTAATTAATGGAATATTCATTTTGAATCTTCTATTATAATATTAATAGATGAGGAAGAGAGAGAAATAGGGGCTATAGGGAAAGGAATAAGGGGTAGTAGGAATATGGTTTAAGGTGGAGGGGTTAGGTGGGTGAAGGAGAGAGAGAGAAAAAAAATATTATAAACATGAAATATAGCAATAGTGGGGAGAGAGATAATAAATGGGAAAAGAAAAAGGAATTGTGAGAAAAAGAAAATTTAGAAAGTTAATAAATTTGTTCATAGAATAAAGAAAACAATAATAATTGTTAAATTCTATATCACTAGGTGGAATGCCTCCTTATATTTTAACACTTAAGAAGGGAGCTTTGATAATGCTTTTACGGAATATCAATGCAAAAGCAGGCCTATGTAACAATACAAGGCTGGTATGCATTGGTTTCTTACGAAATGTCATCTACACAGAAGTGTTGACTGGTCATACAAAAGGATTAAGAGTTTTCATTCCAAGAATATCTCTAAAAACTTTAGATCCTTTAAATCTTCCATTTGAAATGACAAGAAAACAATTTCCAGTGCATTTAAGTTTTGCTTTGACAATCAACAAGGCACAGGGACAGATGATACCTACTGTTGGCATATACCTTTCTGAGCATGTATTTAGTCACGATAAACTATATTTGGCACTATCACGAGGAGTATCAATGTCATCAACAAAAGTTTTGGTTAAGAAAGGAGATATAACTGGCCTATCTAGTGTACATACCCAGAATGTTGTGTACAAAAATGTACTGTTACCTTCAAGGTATTCTTATTATTGACATATCATATTTTCATTTTATCATACTGTGAATATTATTATGCTATACCTAGGTCAGCAGTAAATCAATGAATCCTTGCATCTATAGACATGAAGCTATGACTTGAATGGTTTATTTAATGTGAGAAGCAATTTTTGTAATGTTTTCAAAATTTTGGCACTTTTCCTGAAAAAATGGAAGGAGGAAAATTACTTTTCATATTGTATTTATTTTTTAATACGTTTCAATTGCAATTTCTTTACATACGGAAAAATCAAAGCAGGAGAATTTTATTCATATTACAATTTTTTATAAGCAATTCTTTTATAGATAGATAATATAGCACGCAAACAGCTTTTATGTATGCCATTATCATATGTCTCCATTTATCTTTAGCGAAGTAATTCTTTTGTTCATTTATTATATTTATTCCATAATTTTCTTTTTACCCCATTTTTTATGGCCATTCCTTTTATCAAACATATGCCGATGATTTTGGTGGTGGTGTCATGAAACTAAATCATGGACATTGTCGTTTTGTAGTTAATTGCACCTTCTAGCAAACATAATTATGCATTTTTTTTTTCCATTTATGTATACCAATAAACTATTCATTTGGTTGAAAAACCATAAGTTTGATGTATAATAGTCATTTTGTTGTACTGACTGTCACACGCCGAAGTAGCAGAGTTGTAACAACCCCGCCGTGTAAACTATTCTAAAATATAAGTTAGCCTTACAATCGCTATCCTAAACCTGATCTACATAAAGTGTTCACGACTAACCCGCTTTGAAATAAACAGTTCATAATTTAAATAAATCATTTACCTAAAAAAATGAGAAAATATATATATACACACTAGAATTCAATTATTACAATTAATGTTCACAATGCTTCACCGTAATTTATTTCCTAGTTAATTCATTATTTAAAAATGAAAGATTCTAAGATAAGAGCTTAGCCCTTAAAAATATATGTCTGTTCTTCAAATGTTTTTCCTCACTCCCCAAGATCCAGCAATTGTTAGCTTCAGAGTAGTTGTAAGCCGCTTCTTAGCTAGAACCTGCACGACGTCTATAGGGATGTGAGTAACCACAGCTCAATAAGTTAAAATGAAGGACTTAAAACTATACCACAAACACAAACAAGGTTATCAACCAAATCATTTGGTGCAATGCATATCCAAGCAAATGCCATCGCATGACGTTGTCCGGCCTGTCATGAGATTAAAGTAATTACACTCGCTCTAATCCGAGTTGAGGAGTTGCTGTTAATGCAACAACTCACGACCAAACCCAGGCTTATACAATAGAGACACCACTCCTCCCACGACTACCTTCGAACCATTGATTTCACCCTTGTTGTGACCTCCTCACCTGTTACTTAGTTTGACTAAAGATGAAAAAGAAACCCATTATGCCATCCGACGCTATCCCTTTTGAAAGGGTCGGTATTTGGTTGGAGAATCCTAGGTTTCCCCTAATAGGTTACTATGCAGGTTCGATTTATGTTTACAAGTCATATCTTTGTTAAATTTAGTTTAGGGTGATCGATCACTTCATACAATACAAGCCAGAACAACAAACAGAATTATAGCATCACTCATAATTAAGTACATACACACAACCAACTACCTAACAAACACAACCAACTACCTAACAAGCACAACCAAATATAATCTCAAGCCTCTAAAATACAGCAATATATTAATCCTAACTTAACTCAACTCCTCGCTCACTTACTCGAGGTCCGACTCGCTCATGCCACCACTGATCATCCCTATAACACAAACGTGGTTTCAGTTTTTCATATAACTATTATAGGTTAGTTCCATCCTATAACACTTATTGTTATCTTTTGTTTAGGGTTTAATATGTCCAGTTACCTAAGTTCTCATATCTTTTACAATTATTCTGGGTTTGGGGCTAAGTTCGAGTTCAGTTTCCGCATCGATTTTCTAAATTAGCTTTTAGTTCGATTTCTAAACAATGTTTTATACCCAAATCCTAGAAACTTGTTTTAACTCATAATGTGAAATTAATCACATTACTTCCAGATATCCTAAATACCATAATTACCCCTAGTTAGTATTTTATTCCACCCGGTATACTTAAATTCTTATTAGTGTACCGAATTTACTCCTGATGTGAGAAATTTTTACATTTTTCATATAATTACATAAATTCAAGATTTCTATCAGATTTATTATATATCCTTATTATTTATATAATATCAATTTTTATTCTAATATCTTCTATTTATTATATTTCCAATAATTACATATTATATATTATCACCTATTATGTACATAATACACATCTAATATTTCTATCACTCTAATTAACATCTCTCGACATCAATTAACATTTCAAAATATCTAAATTCATCCCAAATCATATTTGAACCTAATTACCCTAATTTACAAAATTAACTTAAAATTTACTGTTTTTCCCTATTACTTATTTACTACATAATTAGCCTAATAATTACATCTAATACCCTAAATACTACAATTATCATACTTCATTAGATTTCAACATCCTAAAATATATAATTATTCACTAAATTAGTAATTAACTATTTAATTACTTAATTAACCCTAAATTACCCATTTTATGCCTCATTTTAAGGCCTAAAAATTTCAAAAATTAATTTTTGAAAATGGGCTTCATAGCACTATTTTATATTATCTAAATAGTCTACACAAAAATTTTGAGCTCAAAACTATACTCATAAAGTCATTTATTTTTAAATCGAAACATGCTCGGTTTTGTATAATTTCTTAAGGACCATATATCATGGGACATATTTTCATCAAAATAATATTTTTCCTAAAAACTACATACTAAAATATTCTATAATAACAAAATTCATAATTTTCTAAGAATATTTACTATTTTTACAAAATTACACAAAATTGGGCTGAAAATCGAACTCACCAGTTTAGATAGCTCCGACCATCGTCAATGGCCATGGGTGTGTCATCCCACCTGGGTATTGCCACCACTGCGTAGTGGTGGTGGTCGTCCACTCCTAGCTACTTGTCGGGTGTTAATTCCCCTCTAAGGCCTTAATTGCACAAATTTGAGAAATTTTTTTGTAATTTATTCAAACACTCACTATTTCGACCCTCTCTATTTTTCTCACTCTCCAAACTGACCAAATGAGCTTCTGAAATTTTCTTGCTATTTATAGAGCATTAGGGAAATCATTATGTATTAAATTGATTTAACAATTATCTTATCTTCTTCCAATTTGCCTTTTGTGTTGTTCTAATTTAATTGGCTAATTTTGTTCTTATTTTCCCCAACTACCATAACCCAAATCTAGATCATTCCTTTTTTTATTTTTCTTTATTTTTTCTTAATTAATTATGAATTTTCTTTAATTATTTAGTATTATTTTAGCACATTTCGGGTATTTTAAATAATTACGCATATTTCTACCTACATGTAAATTCATATATAATACAAATAAATATTTCTAAATATTATTTAAGTTATTTTATAATTTTTAGTGTGCATATAATTTATCTTTAGTAATTTGTTAATTATCGGAATGTATTTTTCGCATTTTCAATAAATAACAAGTAATATACTTAAAATTTAAAAATTTTATATTCTTTTATTTTATTACTTATTTTCCTAAATTCAAACTTATAGGATCATTTTTATTAATATTTCTAATTTTACTCTATAATTTAGACTCGTTTAGATCATTCAACAGATCGGAACCCCGAATAGTTGGTTGTGGGGCTTACACCTACATGGAGCCATGTGTCTAAATAAGTATAATATTGTTGAAATTAGAATATTCCACCCCACCCACACCCCCCTCATTTTTAGTAATTTTTCAACTAATTGTTAAATATAAAAATCTAACATCTCAATAGTTAATTTTAGACAAAATTATTACATCAATGCTAAGGTTTTGCTTCTCTATTCATTATGCAGGTAAGGCATTTTATTGTTATCCATATACTCCTAGGTTTATTGTTCACCACATATTGGCTAGGTAATGCATTTTATTTTTGTCTATGTGACACATTGTTTATTGCCCTTTATATGCAATCATTGATGCTTCTTTATTTAAATTTTTTTTTCTAAATTATGCACATAATCTTTTTCTCCTTTTGTAAAAGTTTGGCATGTTAATAATTTAAATGGGCCTTTCTAGCAAGTTTGTGTTGTGTTTCAACATCACTATTTAATGCAAATTGCCAACTAATGTAAATACAAAATCCCATCTTATGGATTTGTAAGTTATATATTTCTTTCATGGTGCTAATGGTATATCAACTTTCAATTGTCTTTGTAATAGGTTTCATTGGTGTCATTACATTGGCTAATATATTCTAGTTCCTTAATCGATCGCAGTATGAATATCAGTTGCACTACTTTTGTTAGGTATAGTTGTACTATTAATGTTTTATATTTTCATATTTTTTATTACTAAGGTGCAAACCATTTATAAGGACTACTTATATAATTTCCATAGTATTATTTGTTAGATCATGTACTTACTATGGTATTGTTTGTATGATTTTGCTATAATATGATCAATTTTATGAATGAAAACATTATTACATAAATTAATTTAATTCAAATTTCCTCTATACTATATTGTGCTCATGAATGTAGTTTTTCTTTTACCAGAACTCCAAGCTACACTATCTTCATACCTATTTATCTATTGCTTCTTTTATCTGTAGTATTATATGACTCCTTATCAAAATATAGGTACGTAAATATCCACTTTTGCTAAACATTCTGTGCTTCTTAAACTTATAGTTACATATAATTTATTTAATGCTCCCATGCAACTACATATTTCAGATTACACTATTGGAAATGGAGGAATTTCCACTAAATATGCAAGCACCTCTAGAGGACTTCGTCTAACGTCTATTAGACGTCTTGCATGTTTACATGGAAGATCTTACTCTTCTATAGGTAGATTTACCAACATAGTACCTATTATCTATATAAATATCCACTTTTCCTAATCAATTCGTGCTTCTTATACATATAGTTACATATAATTTATCTAATCCTCCCGTGCAACCATACAATTCAGATTACACTACTAAAAATGGAGGAATTTCCACTAAACATGTAAGCACCTCTAGAGGACTTCGTCTAACATCTATTAGACATCTTATTCGTCTACGTAGAACATCTGACTCTTCAACAGGTATATTTACCAATATAATACCTATTGTCTGCATTCACCATGCTTATCCTTACATTAACTTTCATTTACATATTTTTAGCACATTATATAGGTCATCATTTTTCTACACAAACTACTGAAATTGAGAGAACTACCATTGCAGGTAATTATTGTACTTTGGATACATCAAAAATTACTTTTAATTCTTTATTGTCTTAACTTTATATAAGGTCCTATCTTTTCAGAATATTAGTTATTAAGCCAATGTGAAGACGCGATAGTGTTAATGTTGCTCGAGAGTTCCATGAAAGCTTTAGATATCAAACACTCCATTTACCTAAACCCATGTCTTGCCCATTTTGTCATGCACGATTATTTAAGCATGAGACATATGAAAAGTGTTGTTCTAGAGGACAAATTGTCCTTCCTACAATTCTATCACCCCTCCAACTACTTTAACTATTTATTGCCCAAAATGGTACAGGGAAACATTTCAAACAACACATCCGATCATATAATCATGTCTTTCCATTTACTTCCATGGGCATCCACATTGACAATAGTCTTATGGAAGGAAATCATAGCATTTACACATTTTGTGCTCAAGGTGCAATTTACCACAAAATCGGTAGTCTATTACCAAATATAAATGAAAAGCTACGATTTTTGCAAACTTATATATACAACACTTACTATGAAATCAAAAACCATATATTTGAAAACCTAACCTTAAATGCAGAGATCATTACTTCCATTTTACATGTCCATAACCCTTTCATACATCAATTTCACCAACTTTCATTACTTGACAATATTGAATATCATCATCTCGTAATTCGTGAGCAACCACAAAACCAACACCAATATGCTCTACCAACTGCATCTCAAATTACTACTATAATAGTTGGTGGTGAAGAAGTAGGCAAACTAAATGGTTGTGATATTGTCATCCAATCACATGTTGGATACCTCATGAATGTTAGTGATATTATTGGGTATTATGATCCTCTCCAATACCCTCTATTATTCCCATATGGACGGGACACCAATACTCAGTCTATTAATGAAAACTCTATCACATGTCGTACCTTCTATGCGTACTACATCCAGGTGATAATTATACCTAATTGATATTACTTCCATTGCTAATACTTTTCATGTCAATTTTTTAATCAAACATTTATTCCTCATATACTCAATCATGAACAGTCTCTCATCTTAGGAAGGGGTCGACTCCTTCAACAATATTTGGTAGATAATTATGTGAAAATTGAAAATCATGGCTGAAATGGCTACAACATAATTAAGATACCATTCGAGCCGAGATCTACCAAGGTTTACAAGACTTACTAGTTGCTAGAGAAACTAAAGCAAGTTTGCTAAATCAATTGCTACATAAGTCTTTCTAATATCCCTACATATTTTATCTAAATTTTATTAAAAAAAAAAAAATCTAAAGTCGGTACATATTATAGGAAATATTGGTAAGAAGATTGTGCTACCTTCCTCATTTGTTGGAAGCCCCCATTATATGTACCAAAGATATCAAGATGCCATGGGATTAGTTCAGGAATTTGGGCACCCTGATTTCTTTATCACCATGACATGTAATCCAAATTAGCTTAAGATTCAACATAAGTTACTCAAAGGACAAACCCCACAAGATCATCTAGATTTACTCTCACATGTATTCCGTTCTCAATTTAAGGAGTTCAAAAAGGACATAATTGATAAAAGAGTTCGGGGTAAAGTTATTGCTCACACATACATAATAGAATTCCAAAAGTGAGGACTACCGCATGCTCATATGCTTATCATATTAGACAATGACTTCAAACTCAATTCACCAGATGATTATGATTCCATCGTAAGGGCTGAAATTCCTAATATGTCTAATGAGCCAAGCTTATTCACTACAATGCTTAAACACATGGTACATGGACCTTGTGACGAATATAATAATTCTGCACCATGTATGAAACGGGGCCATTGTAAACGTCAATTCCCTAAGCCATTTACCAATTCTATAATTTAAGGGAATGACTCTTACCCAATATGTCAAAGGAGGAAGCATATGCCTATTGCACTACCAAACTCTCCAAACATCATGATAGATAATAGTTGGATCATCCCTTACAACCCTTTGTTACTTCTTAAGTATGATTGCCATATAAATGTTGAGATTTGTACAAGTGTCAAGAGTGTAAAATATCTATACAAATACATTCATAAAGGTCTAGACAAGGTCTCTCTTGAGGTTCGTATAAGATTTAATAATGATGAAATTCAATAGTTTATAGATGCACATTGGATTTATGCCCCTAAAGCAATTTGGAGGCTGTTGGCATTTCTAATGAATCACATGTGTCCATTTATTACTAGATTGCAGATACATTTACCAAACATGCATATGATTACATTTAGGGGAGGTGAGCCATTGGATTTTATTTTGGCAAACAATCCTTACCCAAAAACAATGCTTATTGAGTTTTTCCTTATAAACTCCATGGACCTTAAGGTAAGGCAATATTTGTATAAAGAATTTCCAAAGTATTCTGCATGGAAAAATTCAACATGGCATCATAGAAAGGTGACAAGAAAAGTCATTGGAAAAATATATACTGTAGCCCCAACTGATTCAAAGAGGTTTCGTCTTCGGGTTTTACTTAATCATGTTCGTGGTCCAACTTCTTTTGATGATCTTTTAACACATCATGGAGTGCAATATGATACGTTTCAAAGGGCTGCTGAAAGTAGAGGTCTTATTGAGAATGATGAAAGCATACGTCATCGCTTACTTGAAGCTGTATCATTCCAAATGCCATCTGTACTTAGGAGGCTATTCATAACAATCTTGGTATATTGTCACCCAGTTAATGTTAATTCATTATGGGATGAATTTCGTGAGTACATGTTGTGAGATTACTCTTCCTCTTCGGCTTCAAATGTGGCTGTGGTCCATAAGTTATTGAATAAAATTGCTATGCTACTAGGGTAACATGGGAAAATTTTAACGGGCTATGATTTACCACATCTTGACCATGAACCTATCAACAATAATGACATACCAAAAGCAATACAAGATGAGTTCTCTATCCATATTAATCATGAGGATATCAATGTAGTTTCATAATTAAACATAGACCAACTAAATGCATTCAACAAAGTCAAGTCTTCGGTTGAGTAGAATGAGTCTACTATATTCTTTATTGATGGTCCTGGTGGCATAGGTAAAACCTTTGTGTATCATGCTATTTTAGCATTTCTTCGAGGTAACGGTCATATTACCTTAGCAATAGCTACTTCTAGAATTGCTTCAACAATATTACCAGGTGGTAAAATAGCACATTCAAGATTTAAGATCCTGTTAAAACCAAACACAACTTCTATTTGCTCAATAAGTAAACAATTCGACTTAGCTGCACTCTTAAAGGCAAGCAAGGCAATTCTATGGGATGAATCTCCTATGGCCAATAGATATGCCTTTGAATCCTTAGATAGAACTCTTAGAGATATCATGGAAGTTGATGTTCCATTTGGAGGTAAGATCATGATACTAGGCAGAGATTTCAGACAAATTCTTCTTGTGATTTCAAAGGGAACGAAAAGTCAAATGATTAATGTATACCTTAACAAATCACCACTTTGGACCAATGTTCACATCCTTCGATTAACCCAAAATATGAGATTACTCACAGATTAAGATTTCTCAGATTTTGTGTTATAAGTTGGTGATGGGGTTGAGGCTACTATACACGATGACTTTATAAAGATACCTCCATCTATGAGTCTACAGTAGGAGGGTGATCAAATGATTGAATCCTTGATTTATACAACATTCCCACATCTTTCTGAACATACAAAAGATGCCACTTACTTCATTAATCGTACACTCTTAGCCCTAACAAATGCTGAGGTTGACAAGTTAAATGATATGATCATTCATTCATTTCCTAGTGAAGCGCATACATATTACTCTTTTGATTTGGTTGATGATGATCAAGCATACATGTTTCAACAAGACTTCTTAAATTCTATATCACTAAGTGGAATGCCTCCTCATATTTTAACACTTAAGAAGGGAGCTCCGATAATGATTTTGCGGAATATAGATGCAAAAGTAGGCCTATGTAACGGTACAAGGCTGGTATGCATTGGTTTCTTACGAAATGTCATCTACGCAGAAGTGTTGACGGGTCATACGAGAGGATTAAGAGTTTTCATTCCAAGAATATCTCTAAAAGCTTCAAATCATTTGAATCTTCCATTTGAAATGATAAGAAAACAATTTCCAGTGCGTTTAAGTTTTGCTTTGACAATCAACAAGGCACAAGGATAGACAATACCTACTATTGGCATATACCTTTCGAAGCATGTATTTAGTCACAGTCAATTATATGTAGCACTATCACAAGGAGTATCAATGTCATCAACAAAAGTTTTGGTCAAGAAAGGAAATATACCTGGCCTATTTAGTACACATACCAAGAATGTTGTGTACAAAAATGTATTGTTACCTTTAAGGTATTCCTATTATTGACATATCATATTTTCATTTTATCGTACTGTGAATATTATTATGTTTATCCAATTTTTACTTTTATAATTACAACCATTCATATATACATTATTAAAAAAATGGTTTTGTCGTGTTCATTCATCAATAATCCCTATCTAATAGTTTAATTAACAATTATTCCCATGTTAGCTCACTAAAATCTTAGCAATTTTTGGATAAAGAAATTCAAAAGGAGATATTTTAATCTCTATCAGGTATGGTAAAATTACACTTATGAGTATTTCATGTTAAAATTCTTGGACATTATGCATTTAGTAAATCATGTATGTTTTAAATTTAGGATTTTTGCACTATTACAAGCCCTATCGATACTTTGTGTGATTATTTAGAGATTTGCACCATATGTCCACTACGATCACCCCTTACAGTAACTATTCCTTCTATATGCACTCTTCTTCATAAGCCTTTATTTTTAAGATAGATAAACCATGTTCATATGATTTAATTTTGTTTTTTCTCCTATAGAGAAATTACTTAAGGATCTATAGTTTTGGTTGGGAATGCTCTATTAGAGTTGACAAACAAACCTTTATTAAAATGATTAGACAAGAGATTGCAAAAATTCTAAAGCAGAGATTCCATTTACTTCTACACTATAATATGGATAATATTCAATATCATGTATATGTATATATATTATATATATATATATTTAAATTCATGTTTCAATGTTGCTAAATTTGCATTATAATTTACCTAATACTATCTGGTTAAGCACCTTTAGAGATGAACTATAAAGCTCAACTATTATTGCAATAAGATCTAATCCAAATTACTTTTTCCCTTTTTGCATTCATAATTTATTTTGTCACAACGAAATTATTGTTTGTTTTTGTAGATTCAAGGCTTACACTTATGTTCATTTTTGTCTTCATAAGGTTTGGTAATATCATTATTTACTTTTTATATTCCTAGGTAACTATTGTCTTAAAAACTTTCCACTATTTTTTTTCTTGGTTGTAGTTCTATAGCATCAAGAATTTCACCAACCAAGTTGTGTACTAAGAGATTGATAACATAATGACTACGTAATACGACTTCATATCGTTATATTTTATGTTGTGACATAATTTTCCTAATTAACGTATGCTTCATTGTTTTGTAGAAAAATGAGCACTTCTTGAATTAAGTAATTTCAAGGTAAATAGCATAATTTTTCGTATTCCAATGAAAAAATTATGAATATTATTTTTTCCTTTCCTCTCTTATTATTTTAGGATTTTCAATGTGTTACTGTTGTTGAATTGACCAACCTTTAATGTATTTAATGTGTTTCCTTGCATACTTTAAAACTATGATTTTTACATGTGCACCTGGCCTAGGAAATTTATTACAAATTGGGTGTCGATTAGTATAAGTGTTGAAATTAAAAGTTGTAAGAAGTTAAAATCAAATAGTAAATTGCGTGTGTTTTTTAAGAGTACATATGAGAGTGATAAAGAAAACAATAACAATTGTAAAAATAAGTATGATACAAAATGATAATAATATAATTGAAAAGATTTATAAATAAAAGGTAGTATTTAAGAAGTTTGTGAGTTAGACTTGAATATGAATTTTTTTTTAATAATTATCATGATTAAAACTATAAAATATATATCGTAGTTAATAAGTAGTTAAAAATATATTTTTTTGCTTAATATAATAGATAATAATAATATTAAAAGATAAATCGATTTTGTAAAAGGTATAAATGAAATTATAGAAAAGGGAATCATAATGCCTTCGGATAAATTCAAATCTTCCTATAGTGATGTCCCGAGAAAAACAATCAGATTTGATGTCCATCTATAAAAGGAGATTGACAGAGAGGACGAAGAGAGCACATTCACTGACGGTGACTTGTATAACATTAATCCCAACGGCCACACAAGGTCAAAAAATAGCATCAACATTCAACAAGGTTGAAGGAGTGCGGATCAGAACACTAATGGAGGTTTCAATTATACAATAATTGAAATTCCCCCTTTCATGCATATTTATTTCAATTATCTCTCTCACTCTCTCTCTCTCTCTCTCTCTCTATTAATGTTTGATTTAACTGCAACGTTGAAATTCCCGTATGTAGATAAGGTGTTTGATGGAATTCTTCAAAGGAATTTTGTGTTTATTGAACATGATGGGTTTTGTTTTTCTCATCGATGAACTTGTATAACAAATCATAAGATATTCAAATGGAGCTTCTTTTCATTAGTAGTAATGGAAGCTATATACACTGCGTAGAACATGCTAAGTGACCATACATTATGTAGGATACGTTGTTGCTGCTGTTGGTTTGTCTTATATTATTTGTCTTACGGAATATACTTGTAGGACATGTTTGTTAGTGTAATTTCATATTTATTTGTCCATGAATAAAACATGAATGATAATATTTTTATGTTTAATCAACCTCACCCCATGGCTTTGGCTTTGTCACGCTCTCATATGTCATAGTCTTGACACATGAATTAGTTCTGACAACATAGAATAAGGGTATTTAGATTTGTGAGAGAAATCCATTTAGAAGCTGATAAATATGAATTAGGCTATTTGGAAGTGCCTATTATAATTAATACTTATTATTCAATCCCTATAGTCTCCCCACCCGAACTCTTTTAAAGCCTGAGCCTCTATCGACACCTGACCTCAAATTTCTTTTTCAAGTAGTAAGGGACACCTTTCTTGATTGGGTGTGCAGTTCTCATCAAATATATAGCGCATGCGATTATGGTGAGCCTTTGAATAGTGTAGCAGAGGTTCTATTTATTTGAGGAGCAGCCATTCCACCTGCTCAAAATAAATGAGACCAGATCTTTTTAGGATTCCATACACTATCCATTAAAGGTATTTGCACTTTTAGAGTTTTGTTGTATCAACGTTTGTCCTCTTTTTTGCCGTAACTGGGGAAAAATAAAAAACCACCGGTACTTCCCAAATATTTTTATAATTTTGTCTTGTCAGCTACTTTTTAACATTATGTCATGTTAACTAAAGAAGTTTTGGGCATGTTTTAATGCATATTTTTCATGCCAATGTCCTTTGATCGATATCAATAACTTGATCTATATACAAATATTTGTACGTGTTGTCAATATATGCATATAGCTATGTGTAAAATCTTATTTTAATCTTTCTCATATTCACCACGATATTTGGTGGCAGCTATCAAAAGCCCCAATGTCTTGTTTCTAATATTTTTTTTTCCATATATTTTATATTGTTATGTGACTTTCTTGGTGAATAATCATTGAGACCTATATAAGTTTGAGATTAATTACCTATATTCGTTCTATATTATTGATTCCCTTTTATGTGAAAAGGGCTCACATTAAGAATTATGATTTTACGTATAAGCAATTCCTCATTGTAGCAAATTTTCAGGACAAGCCACATTCCTTGTCTTCCTAAGGTCACCAATTTATATTTATTATGTCCTACTTCAATTAGGAAGTGAACATCTTTATTAATAATAGGGTCTGGGAAGAGAATAGAAAAGGTAATTTCACTATACAAATCATTGATGAGGTTGCAGTGCTTTCATTGGTTTGCATGCCGAAGAAGCTACAGATTTAGAGCTCTTGCTATTTATACAAGAACGTCTCACTTCAATTATCTATTTATAAAATCATATTTATAGAATAACCTATATTATGTCATTGAACACTAACTGTTAATTGATAAAAGAGAAAAAAAAAAAAAAACATGTATACTTCAAAAGTGTAAAAGAATACTTTGATCAGTATCAAATGCTTTTGGTAAGGCTTTTTTCTCCTTTAAGGTCAAGTTTGGAAGAAAGGTACCTTTGTGGAAACTTTAAATTCTGTTACTTTTGCATTCAATATATGAGATGACAATTTTGTCAAATTATGAATTCTGAGTTGGATTTGATTTGATTTAGTTCATTCAACTCAACTCGACTGAAGTTTCATTGCAAAATAGTCATGATTTCATATGTTGACTATGATAAAGTCATGATTAGGTTGATTTTGGCTAACAAAAGGTTGGCGAGGAACAAGAATATTGTTCTTAGTGAAATGGTTCGATATTTTGCATCATGATATTTTAGCTTTTCTGTCAATTATGCTTTCTAATTGCTTCAAAAAGAAGAATTCCTAACTTTCCTAAAAAAAACACATGCATGACTAATTTCAAAGAGAGATTTTTTTCTAGCTTACTTACAAGAGTACAGTACATGTATAAACCAACTTAGGATGGCTAGAAAAACCTTCAATACCTTAATCATTATGCTTAAGAACAATAAGGAGTTATAGGAGAAGAGGCTCACGACCACTGATGAGCTAGTGCTCATCATATAAAGAACATAAAATTTTGATTTAAGAGATTAAGAGAAACAATTAGTAAACATTTCAAAAATGTCTTGACTTTCATGCTAAGTATCAGTCAATTGTAGCTCAAGAAATTATAGTCAATTCTTGAAAATTCAGATAATGTGAAATGTAAAGGGTGTTGAAGTATTTAAATATGTATTTTATTCATTTTAATACCGTAGATTCATTTATAGAAAATTCATTCCAACTTATTTTATTATATATGTAGTATTGCTTAGTCGTTAGAGATGGAACAAATATTAAAGTAAGAGTTCCTATAGAAAATAAGCCTAGTTATAAGAATTCAAAAGGGAGAAATTGATATATTAGCAAGGATATTGAGTTGATGAGAAGTTTGTATATGCTTTGCTTGGTTGGGAGGGATGTATGGTTGATGGTAGAATATTAAGAGATGCAATATCTAATAGAATTGAGTTAAAAGTTCCATTAGGTAATAATATACCATAAATTATCACCAAACTATAAAATTAAATTTACTAATTCTTTTTTAATCCCCTCATAATGTTAATACTATCTTGTCAATGTTGGATATACAAATTGTAAAAGTTTTCTCGTTTCATATAAACGATTGGAGTGATAGTTATCGACCTATCACTTTAGAAGAATTTTTCAACATGAAGTATTGACTAGCTTGTTATACCATAAAAATATGTTTTGGATTTCTTAAGATGTGAAAGGTAATTCTTAAAAATCCATCTTTTTATCCAGTTAAATTACGAAATTGTATTTACTAGCATTCTGTCTACTAGAAAACTTATTAAAAAGGGCAATAGCTAAAGATCCACTAAAGAGAGAATGGGAATCAGAAGAGAATATTATTTAAGAATCTAATGAAATTATGGTGATAATTGATGCTTTTCATAAATGGATTTCATTTAGAGATAATTTAGCTAGAAGTATGTTTGATAAGTGGAGGGTAATAAATAGGATATGATGATTGTATTTTTCTTTTTCCTTTCTTTCCAATAAATATCCGTGACAAGACATTTTAGATTTATAATAGTTTGTATTTCGTTCTTTGACTTGAAGTAGTTCTTGAATTTAACTTGAAATTGTGTATTCTCTCTACTGTTTTGCACTCTATTTTTATCTTTGAAAATGTTAGTAGGAAGTGAAAATAACACAAGATAACATTACAAGCAAATTAAGAGATCCTAGTAAAAATTAAAGGGAATGGATTGATGAAGGAAACTCTGCATCGATGGAGGTATTCCTTGACCTGCAAATACTAGAAAGTATTAAGTGGAACATGGAAAAACAGTCTTAGAAGCTAAGTTACCAAGTTGTGCTTCAAGGGAAGTCCTCACGTGGAGTTGAGGATGAAAACCTTAAAAATCATTTTAAAATTGTCTATGATATGCTACATAGGGCTAATTATAGCGGTTTTAGTTGGATCCAATAAGTAAATACGTTGTAGCAAAGAAGCTTGTGTAAGATGCCTATTTGTAGGTTTGTTTAATAACTGTAATTATTTCATTTTCCTCACATGCTCTATTTCTACTTATGTTGGTAATTTTTATTGTTCATCATGTAAAGCCACATAGGTCATGTTCAATTCAAAAATATGTCATTTTCTTAGTTTGATGAGCTATACATTTTTTTATTTTTCATTTTTTAATCATGCGACCAAAATATGCTTAGGAATTTATTGATGCGGGAGGAAGAGGCTAGACAACAACATCATAATCTGAGGCTAAAGCGAATATGGATTCGCATGAAGATCAAAATGTAGATGACTCCTAATATCCCATAAATGTTAACTAAACTATAATATTTGAATATGGTGAAAATAGGTCTAAGAAGGACCAAAGAGAGAGAAGTGGGAACTCCGATGATAAAAAAGTTGAGTTAATAAGAAAGTAATAAAATAGGCAGATCTTATAAATAACTCACTTGAGTCCTTGAAGTGAATGTTGTGGTTAGATTCGTGTAAGGTCAACTGTGAACTAGTCAAAACCAATTTGGAGGGTCGAGGAACCGATCTAACCCAGAAGTAGTTAAGCTTGAACCGACAGATCAGTCAAATCGGTTCACTCTCTTAAAAGAAAGAGAGAGAGAAAAGGGAGGTCATTAAATTGAAACAAATAATCGGATAATATACATTAAGTTTTAGCATGTCAAAATTATCTTTTTTGCTATAGTGAATGATAATTTTTTAAAAATAATATTATTGAACTAATGATAGAAGACTTATCATAAATTGATTATATATTAAGGATCAATGAAAATTTTGACTTAAGTTAATGTAAGTTTTTTTTGTAAAATTTATCAAATGTTAATGATTTAAATATGGAGAAAAGATAAAATTTGAAAGGGAAAATAATAAAAAAAATTTGAGACTACATTAAGACAAAAATTAATAAAAAAAATTAAGAATTATTAATGAATTAATACAATTAAAAAAAAGGGAAAGGAAGCTACGTTTAAGGAAAAAATATACACGAAATCATATTAAGTCAAAAATTAATTAAAAATTAAAAATTATTAAAAGAAATAAATATTTAAAAAAAAATTGGTTCAAAGGTCGGCAAATCGGCCTGAAACCATAACCACATGGGCCGATCATGATTCATACATAAACCAACCCATGAACCAGTAGTTTCAAGCCGGTTCAAAGAGTCAGTTCGACTTAACGGGCATGTCTAGTTACAATTTCTGAAAAAGAAAGACTCCTAAATGTGATTAATCCTTACTTTCTTTTCAGGAACTACGACATGCTCTACAAGGGTGCGACTAAGTTGTTGGCTTTATTCACCTATCTTATTATTTATACCTCATTTTAACTCTCTCGTAACCTTATTAATTATTTTATCTAGCTCCTACTCTCTTTCTTTTTCATTAGTTTTTTTTCCCTTCTTAGACCAAATTTTAGTATCAGTTATTATAGGTACATTGACATATATGGGATTATCGTAGCCATTCACGTTAGAATCTTTATGTGCATTCATATTCACTTCATCACTCAAAGTTATGTCGTTGTGGTCTAACCTCTTCCTCCACATCAATGTTGCCACGATCAAGAGCAGAAACTATACATAGCTCATCGAAATAAAGAAAGGGTCTATATCAGAAATAAGGACAGAGTATATATCTAAACCAAGCAGTACCTATGTGGCTTCACATTATGAGTAATAAAATATTATTAACATAAATACTTATTTGAAGAAATAAACGATTGTGAAAAATGATATGATGCATGTTTTTCAACATACCGATGCGCAGGCATCGTACAAGGGTCTCTTTGCAACAACACATTTAGTTTAGTTACTGGATCCAATCCAAATTCACTAATATTAGCCCAATGTAGCATATAATAGACAACAATAATGTTTCTTTCCTTTTTTTTTTTTTTTGTTCTTTTGGAGTTTCACTCTTGACTCGATGTGGGGACTTGCCTTAAGACAACAAGTTGGTCACTTGGCTTCTAATGCCTTTACTGCAACTAAAAAATGTTTTGGCTTGAATTTGCAGTCAGCTTTATACTTTTCAGTGTTTTGCAAATCAAAGAGCACCTCTCTAAGTGCATAGTCCTCTTCATCGATCCATACCTTTTTTTTTTTTTTTTTTTTAACAAGACTTCTCAATTCGTTTATCATACAATCTCAAGTTCTTTCTATTTCTTACCAAGATATATGTCAAAAATAAAAATATAGTGTAGATTAATATACATAATATATAGCTGCAAATCATTAAGAACTTTTTCATGTAAAAAAACAAAACGCAAAATACATTATAATCCACATTGTCTCAACATAGATATTTATTGAAAAGAAAGAAAAGATAAAAATACACAAATTATCCACGATTTACTACCCTTCATTCATAAAATATGATTTTAGCTAAATTATCTCTAAAAGAAATCCATTCACGAGAATTATTGACAATTTCATATTCAATATTCTCCTGTGATTCTGATTCTCTGTCTAATGAATCTTTAATCATTCCCCTTCTGCTAAGTTTTCGAGGAGATAACGTGGAATTAAAGATGGAGTTGTAAGAATTTTACTATTGCGTTTTAAGCAATATATAACGTATTTCCATTGTATTGTATTACGAGCCGAAGAATGCTTTACATTGAAAAATTATTCTGGAGTGGTAGCATGAATTGCATATATTAATAACTAAAACCATTTTCCATTTCACATTTATCTGAATCTAAGATTCGACACTAGCTTCTTGAGTAACAATATATGGAATTCAAGACAACTTTGAAATATCTTAAATCAAAATTTTATTACTCTATTTTTATATGATGACCAAATATATGGGAAAAATAATGTATCTTGTTCATCAATCACCTTGAGCCTTTTATTCTGGAAATCCCCTATGTTATCAAGCATAATGCATAAGGTGTTGAAAGTTTTCTTATCCATTCTATGTTATTGTATGCACATGGTATCACTCTTCTAAGCGAGCTGGAACATAAGTTTCTATCTTTGAAAGAATGTCACGCATGCATTGTTTTTTGAATAAAGAAAATTATTCTTTTTAAAGCAATTATAAATTATAATCGGCGAAGAAGCTAGCATATCTGATGTCCAACCATTTCACTAATTATGTAACAGTTCTCTTCATTTTCACCAATATTCTCTTAGGTAAAGTTCACCTAGCCATGATTGTGTCAAAATCAACGTATAAAAACATAACTATTTAGTAAAAGAATACGTATTCGTAACAGTCGAACCAAATTATCGAATCAAAATCCAACTTAATATTGAGAACTTATGATCGTCGTCATGTTTACTAAATGCAGAGGCAATAAAGTTTAAAGATTTCATATTGGTACCTTTCTCTCTAACCTGAACGCGAGGGGAAAAAGGCTTGCCAAAAGCTATTGATACTGATCAAAGTATTTTTGTCCGTGATTATAAGTGTACTTAGTTTTTTTAGATCAAAGTATCATGACCATTCAATGACATAATATAGGTATTACTTTGGATATGGATTTATGAATTGATAATTGAAGTGAGACTATTCTATATATATGACAAGGATCTATAAATTGAGAGCTTGCTTCAGCATGCAAATCTATCAAATAACTACCTCAACTTCAACAATGATTTGTATCGAGAAGTACAAAGCCAGGTCATTAATAGGAAATTTCATACAAATAATGGAGATTCCGAGACAATGGCAATTAAAAGGAAACTTATATAAATACTGGAGATAATTCACTAATAAATCCCAAGACAATATAAATTTTTCTGATGAAAAAAAATATTAAAACCAAGATATTGGGACTTCTTATAGCTGGCACTAATACTGCGGTTAAAGATCAAAACAAGATCTTATATATTAAAATAGGCGTATATTGACAACAAAAGTAGATTCATAAACAGAAGGAAGATATTTGTAAAACTACTAACACTGATCAAGGAAAATTAGCACGATGAACACTACAAGTAATGTAAGCTTCGTAACTGAAAGGCTATTTAGATGAATTATAATTAGCAGGCGTGGAACAATCTACCGTTCAAATTGTAACTAATCCTTGTTTTCATAGCTATACTAAACTTATTGAAGTGGATGTTCACTTCATCAGTGATGGCATTAGCAAAAGATTCTAGAGGACTTCTTTTGTTCACAAGTTGGGCCTTCGACATATCATTTGTATATTTGTTCCTAGCAGATAGAGAACTGTTACTGGTACATTCATTTTTTCGTTCAATACACTTTGAGCTCCGTTTTCTTTCGTGCTCCGGAAGGTGTTTGTAACAACTTGGCTTCAATTGACCCGCCATCGCAGATTTCTAGAGGAACATAGGAAAACATTGCAATTTTATTGCAATCAATGATACCACGACGAGGTATATCAACGTTGCATCTAATTATTGATGAACAATTTGCGATATGGTTGCATAATTAATCTTCTCTTTCCTCTAAATCAAGAAATGACGCCAATTTTTTCAGCTTCACGTCCAAGTGCAATGCGACTTCTTCCTTGTGGTCTTTCATACTTCAAGACGTGCTCTCCTTTGGCATCATCTCCCGAGCACAAAGATCATTAACCGAAGGAAAATTAGACGCTAACATACAATTTTCCCACCCGGCTTCGGGTCGAATTAATTCTGGATCAGAGTCCAAACCACTCGGTTCGAATTCATCACCATCATTTATTTTGCCATTTAAGAAGGATTTGATGTCATCATCATCCTTATTAACCTCATATAAAATGGAAGAGAATAATAATAATATATATATATATATAAATATATATACACATCTATTACTGCGCAAATAAAATAATGTNGTATACATGTAATAGTAGTTGGGGAAAAAATTATTGTGCAGATATAAACGTTTGCAATATAATTTATATAAATTTACATATATATATATATATGAGTTTTAATTTTTAGAATAGTTAATTATAATATAGATTAAATATTATTTGAATCCGGTATCATATCATAAGAATTTTAACTGAAAGAAGTTAATCTTATGTTTTAAAACCCAAAAGTTCTTTCTGCTTTTTGCAATGGAAAGACATATGGTTCATCTACTACCTTTTATTTCCCAATTCTTTCATAGCATAATTGTCAACAATCAACATTATATCTTCAAGGGCCATCTACTGGGGTCTTTCCCATTGTTTATCAGTTAGACTAAAGAAAGTCGAGATATGTAGTGATTCTGCTTGTGCTGTTTCACTTTTGCAGCAAAATTCTAACCCCAAACTTGCTTATTATAATGTTTTGAACGCTTTTAGGGGAAAGCTATTGCAAATGGATCGTTGGATGATTGAATCAATTACTCATCAGCTAAAAATAGTGGCAGACTCCTTAGCTCAAAAAAAGCAATATCAGCAAGGCCAAGAAGAATCTTTTGCTTTTCCTCCTACTTTTTGTCTTAGCTTAATTAAGGAGGATACATATAGTTTTGGTTTATGTAAGGAGATACAAACTCCTTCTAATCATGTTTCTACTAGTCATGTTTCTGCTCCTATTATGTGGACTGCTGAACCAAGAGCATTAAGCTCTTCTGCAACTTGTAATAGGGGCTAACCCCTCTTTTGCTTCTTATATATATATTATATAAGTTATTCCACTGAAAAAAGACATTATATCTTCAAATTAATGAAGATAACAAGCAAATCTTCAAGTATACATTTTCCTACAGTAGGATGTTCACGTAAGGACAAAAAAATAAGTAAATAAAAGGAAAGAGAGAGAAGTTATTGGTCAACATCCATCAGGATCTAATAATGAGTAATGACATTAGAAATATGTGTCTTTGTGGGCAAATATTGACCATTTAGATAGGTAAACGATATTTTGTTTGTTCTTTTTGGTTTTGCCCACAACTGCTATACTCCATTCTCAGGCAACATCACATCTAGGGCATGCTTGAGCTCCTACCTTTGAACAATAATGAGATGGTTCGTGTTAAATGGTAAAGAAGTTTGATAAAGGAAAAAAAAAGAAAATAGACTCGAAATTCAAATGAAGTCTTAAAAATTAAATCCAGCATATAATTACCATAAGTACAAGTGAATTTTATACCGTGTAAACATATACAAGTACATTAAGTTAATATAAAATAATCGGTTATTATTTTCAGTTAGATATTTCATTACAATATAATTTTGATATTCCAAAACTTAAGATAACTCATAATCTCATAACGTAAACATATAATATAAATACATATATATATATATGATGTTAGGTACTCCTTAACGTTCAAGAGTTCAAAAGAAATCATATCATTCCAAAGTGAATATTAGGTGGCTATTAGTTAAACCAGTCCACTACAATTATTCATAAAGATGTCCCATAACACCAAAACAACCCCAATTATAGCTTTTCGCCAACAATTAACATGTACCATACTATTCTCTCTTATCAGCAACCACCTGCTACATAGTGCCTACGGCTAATCAAATCATTTTTCTATACAATTCCACTTAGAATCTTGTCTCACACAATGCCATGCCAAAGCACCTATACTCCTAGATTCTCAACCCCAACCTAGTAAAACAAGACACTTATTTAATTTCATTCTTTTAATAAGTTCATTGCTTTGTCTAGTATAATATGCATAAGCAATGTGCAATGCGATTATGTACTTAACATACCTAGAAGGAACTTTTCAACAAATGATTGATAACCCATAAGTTTAGACCTTGATATGTAAGCACAATTACACCTACTTGTTTAGCAATTTTTATGAGATGAATTATAATCCTTTAACCACTTGTTTTCTCATTTAGTGAGACCATTGACGTAACCACTTGCCATGCACTAGCTAAACTCCCTTATCTACCCTCTTGTTTAATTCTAATACAAGCGTTCTTATTATGTTACCCATATTAGTAAAATTTTATTATCAATATTTGAATTACGCAGTATCCTTATTAATGTGTAAATAAGTACAAAAATATCATTGAAATAAATTAAATACATTTAGAGAAATAAAATAAGTGATTGCAATAAGAAGGATGTGTTTGAAGTAAAAATGTCTAAACTTATTGTAGAAGGTTTGAAGCTTTTGCTACAAAAAGAATGGCCCTTTGCTATAGGCAAAATTACCTACACATATAAAGATTTTATTGGTTTTTATATACCATGAATATATACACATGGCATATTATACTCAATTAATCTTATTTCCCCACTTACATATGCAATTTCAAAGGAAATCAATTTAAGGAAATATCCTTTCTCAAGTCTATTCTTTATTTCTACTTTTTGTTTTTTTTTTTCCTTGAATTATACTACAGGTGTTTAGGGTCTTAGATCAAATAGATAAATTGAACCCTATCATGGTAGTGCGAGGCATCATAGTAATAAGCAATGTCTTAGTTGTAGAGCACATATATGTGGTGTGTGGTTATAGCTTATGGTATTTGGTGTCTCAAGTGTCATCATTTTTGTCTTGGTCATTAAGTTTAGCAATCAAGCCTTCTATTTGGAGTTGGTACAAAGCTTAGGCTTCAATTGAGTATAATTTAATTAATCATTGAATTAACGATTAGGTGTCTAACATTAGGATTTTAATGGTTGGATTAAAAAATCCTAGTTTCTTATTAATGCATAATAGAAGGGTTCTTATCAAAAAATATGATGATTTAAAAATGAAAGATATTAACAACGTATTTAGTTCTTTGTTCAAGTTGATTTTGATGTACATTAAACATAATATTACAGTTCTTAGGGCATTTCAGATTACAATCCCACTTAGGAGAGTTAATTAATGCTTTGCTATTTGAGTCTTTTTTGTTTAGAGTGATTTCTACGAAATGCGCATGGGGATTGTTGACTAACCCTTGGTACTTGACCAATAATATCTTATTAAGGTTTGCAGTTAGACAATAAGACTCCTAATCAACCATCCTTGTTTATTAGTCAACCAGATGTCCCTAGAAATGTGGTTTTAGGGTACCTAATGTTAAATTTTATTTATGTATTCTCAAGTATTGCTTTCTAATTGCAATAAAGAAGATGTCATGAATGAACCTAGGTAAGTTGAGTGTGAACTTATGTATTTAGGTACACATATGTGTTTAATTACTTAATGAATTTATTAATGTACAGCTATATTGGAGATGTTGTTAATGGTTGACATTAAAACTATGATATTGATAGGTTATGGATTTAGTATCCAATACCTATTGTGATAAAATAATTGAGACAAAATAGCTTTTAGTTAGATATCAATGCCACCTTAATAGATGTGGATAAGCGGATTGTATATGACAAAACTATCATTGATATATGTTAGGACACAATTGCATATAAAAATAGTAGACTAGACTAGTGTTATTGTTGTTCACTTTTATTGCACATTAGTTGCTTATAATATAAATAAATATATATAAATGATTACATTACATGTGACTGTGGTATACATATGTTTTTATAGTAGTGCTCCCTTATTGGGCTTCACAATTTACCTAGTTGGATTTTAATCTCCAATATAAAGGAATTTGATGATGTTAACCACTATGATGTTGGGATATATCAAATATGCTGGTCGTAGGAGTGATAATAGTTCATAGTTACTTGGTATATTCATGTTGCTTCTATTTTGTAGACTTAGTTGACCCAATTTTAGCTTTTAAATGATTGGAAGATTAACTTTATTTTTTAGAATTATAAACCCCTAATTAGTCCACTGACTAATAACTTTCAATTTGTGAGATATTATAAGTTTGAGTAATTCATGCCATCATACTTATATTTGTGGATTTTAATAAGTAAAACCCTAAAACTCTTGTATACTCTTGTGGGATGTAAGTATATACTCTTTTTAGGAGAAAATAGTTTTGAGCATTTTATTATAAATCATTTATTTGAACAGACTCTAAAAATTGATAAGTTTAATGGATCCAAATGCACATTATTTGAGCACTTAGCCTTTGAGATCGTTTTGCACCCTCGTAGAGGCTTATTTCTTTCTATGCCACAAAAAGATGAACTTCAAATCGCCAATAGTATAGTACCCATATCGTTCACTGTCAATTTGTCATTTCGATGGAAAGTGAGATGCTCCATAATTAATTGAAAAGAAACAATTACTGAAACAAACTTGGTGCGCATTTGACCGACGATGAGTAAGCAGTTAATAATATTTGAATATATGGAAGTATTAATTGACGGCTTATAAAAAAATTGCAATTCATGTTTTGCGAAAATGAATGAGGATTTAGTAAGTAATACATATCACATATTATAAATATTTAATATATAATTATTAATAGGATATTAATATATATACCGCATGTAAATCACGTATAATAATTTATTTAAAAATTATTCCTTTCCATTAATATTTATATTTATATCACGCTAAATATATATAATATATGATGTGTAATATCTATTGTTTTTTAAATAAAAACTATTATATATTAAATATTATCTTTATTTATGACTATTAATTAATTCACTAATTACTGAAACCATTATTAACATGGGATTAGGTTGTTTTGTGGTGTCAAAAGCCAATAATTGCTTAACCAAGATTCCATGAAACGGGTCAGGAAATTGCCACGTGACCATATCATTGTTGGTGGGGCATACTTACCTTTCCATCCATTAATTGCAATACACAAGGCCATAAAGATTAAATAAACTAGCAATATCAAATCGACTCTATGATTTTCAAATATACAAGTAAATAAATCATGACTTATTCAACTTAGCTTTTATTTATATATCTCGGAAGATTGTTTTTTCCCCGTCTTCTACACTTTGATACAGGTAAACATATACGTGTATATATATATATATATATATATATAGTTTTGACATAAGACTTAAGAGAACGATTGAAGTGAAAATATATTGGATGATATCTATACTGGACAAGTGCCAAAAGTATAAAAAAAATAATTGTCTTCTCATATTGTTACGGCCGGTTTCCAAAAGATGTAAAACAAAATCATCTTTTAGATTTTTTCTTTATTCCAATTATAATATAATTTAAGGATGAATGATACAAACAGCTATCCATCCCATTAAAAAAGTAATGCTGATACTATTAGGTTATAACAATTATAACCATCTTTTAAAAATTATAACAATATTTTCATATATATATATATATATATATATTCAGAATTCATTCCTCAAATGAGAACTATTTTCTTTAAATCTATATATATATTACATTCACATCGCAAGGAAAGAAAACCTCAGAAAAGCTATTACAATCAACGCTAAAAGCTTTAGACCTATAAGGTTATTTTGATAAACTGAAAAGGGAATTGAACATTTTTTTTTTTTTTTTTTGGAAGTGAAGGACAAATTCAAAAGTGACAGCTTGAAAGGAATCGCGATGTTAATTTAATGCTAAAATAAGTACTTTAAATAACTTTTCCTCCAGGAAAACTCAAAACCTCAATATGAATGATAATTGATAAGGAATAGAAAACTGACTAAAAATTAATCAATATGAAAAACTTAGGTTATTAATTAGTTAATAAATATTGAAGACAATGAGTTTATCGAATAAACGGGAAAAGGCTTAGAAATAGATTTAAGATCTAATTGTGTTAAAAGAGATGGATTTTTTAAGGGAAAAAAAAAAGTATGACTTAAGGCTTGGCAAGATTGACTCTTGGCTTGGCTTAAGCCAATCAACCTATCTAATTAAAAAACTAAGGGATAACTAAGCTACCAAGGTAGATCTAATGACCTTGATCGATCCTAATCACCCCTAGGTCGGCCAAGTAACTCCTAGAAGCACCCTAATTTGATAAAAAAGAAGGATTATTCTAGCATTTAAGTAGAGGAAACCATAATTAAGCTAAGGAATTGTAATCTATAGCACAAATAACACTAATTTATGTACATTATGATTTAGGAGTTTATTCATATTACTACTTAGATTGTAAATGGAATGTAGGTATATGATTGTTGTAGTTTGTTATTTATGCTTACTAAATTTAGAATACAATTTCACTAATAATGATTGATTATTAATTCAAATTATTTTTCATATGTGCTTCCAAAATAAAACTCATTTATGGAAATCATTGAATGGATACAAACTCACACTTTTAAAAACTTTCTCTAGTTACCTACTCCTCACTTTTGAACTGACTCTAGGGATTTGCTTCATACTTTCTAATCTATTCTAGAAACCTACTCCATACTTAATTTAAAATCGATTAAGGGATCTGATAATCCATACTTTCAAAACAAGAGTATTTCAAAACCAACTCTTGGAGCACTAATGGATCTATACTTAAATAACAAACTATAGGGTGAACACATAAATTGGTTCACACTTTTAAAACCGACTCAAGGGATATAGTCCAATTAAGTGTGTTATCTACACATGTTTGCACACAATAATTCCATAGTAAGTTTCACCACTTACCCCTTTTGGTTTTATTCTTGGTGATTATAGAAATATTACGGTTATGATTATCTTAAATCCAATTTATAATATGGCAGGAGTAATGATGATAGCTATTACAAGGAAGACTATAAGAATACAAGTTTTAGAAAGGAAACTAAGATTGATTCAATTATCTCTTACTAACTATAGTTGCTAGGTTCAATCATCTTTTAACATTTAGAGGTTTTTTTTTTATGCTTATTTGTTAAACCAATGAGGGTTTATTAGTGAAGAGTTTGATGGTTTATTTCTATTTATCATGTGGATTTGTAGCTTATTTCTATTAATGAGGTATATGAATCATTACTCTACACCAATCGACTACAACTATTTATGTGTTACTTCCATAAATTAACAACCCAGATTGGTTTACCATGCATATTGCCAACTTAGACTCCGCGCGTGCATGAGAATTTATGTACATTTCCTAAGGCACCATCATTGAGCCATGAGCGTCTCAACAATCATATTGGTCAAATCAATCATCACTTCTCACAAGTAAGCATTTGACAATGCATCTTCCTCGGCTAATGAGTCTAAGCTCATTGCTTGCCTCCTCGAGATTACTTAGAAATAACCCAAGCCTCAACCTTCGGAGCTCGAATTTGCTACTTTCCTCATCACTTGGACGTTAACGAGGGTATATTAAGGGAGGAGAAAAGGAAAGGGGAAAGAGGGGAGTTATGGTATGTTTGGGGGGTGGGGAGGGTGTTACAAGTGTTGATAAGCCTTTTTAGACCTAAGCTCTAGAGGACCAGGCCCCATAATATGTCTTTGAGGTCGTACATACGAAGTGTTGTCATACCCCAAAACGGCAGAGTCGTAACAGTCCTGCCGTGTAAACTATCCTAAGATAGAAGTTAACCGTACAACTGCTATCTTAGACCTGATCTACACAAGGCGTCCACGACTAACTCACTTTGAAGTAAACAGTTTGTAATTTAAATAGATCATTTACCTAAAAAAGTAAGGAAATATATATATACACTATAATTTAGTTATTGTAGTTAAAGTTTACAATATTTCTCTATAATATATTTCCTAGTTATTACATTATTCAGAAATGAAAAATAATTCTAAAATAAAAACTTAAACCTTAAACATATGTGTTTATTCTTCAATGTTTTTCCTCACTTCCCAGGATCCAACAGTTGCTAACTTCAAAGTAGTTGTTTGCCGCTTTTTAGCCAGCACCTGCACGACGTCTATAAGGATGTGAGCAACCACAGCTCAGTAAGTTATGATGGAGAACTTAAAACTATACCATAAACACAACAAAGTTTTCAATCAACTTATTAGACACAATGCATGTGCAAACAAATGCCATCGCACAACGTTGTCCGGCCCGTCGTGAAATTAGAGAAATTACGCCCGCTCTAATCTAGGTTGAGGAGTTGCCATTAATGCAACAGCTCACGACCAAACCCAAGCTTGTGCAATGGAGACCCCGCTCCTCCTGCAACTACCTTCGAACCACTGACTTCACCCTTGCCGCGACCTCCTCTCCTGTCACTTAGTTCGGCTAAGGATGAAGAAGGGACCATTATACAATCCTGCACTATCCCTTTCAAAGGGGTTGGTATTTGGTCGGAGAGTCTTAAGTTCTCCTAACAGGTTGCCATGCATGTCCGATTATGATTACTGGTCGTATATTTGATTAAGTCCAGTTTAGGATGATCAATCATTTCATACAAATCATACAATACATACCAGAGCAACAAACAAAATCATAGTATCACCCATAATCAAGCACATGCACACATCCAACTATCTAACAAGCACAACCAATCATAATCTTAAGCCTCCAAAATACAGCATCGTATTAATCCCAACTTATCTCGACTCCTCACTCACTCACTCACTCACTTGAGGTCCGACTTACTCAGGCCATCGCCGATCATCCCTATAGCACAAACGTGGTTTCAGTTTTTCATATAACTATTATAGGTTCGTTTTATCTTATAACGCTTATTGTTATGTTTTGTTTATAGTTTAATATACCAAATTATCTAGGTTTTAAGTCTTTTACAATATTCTAGGTTTGGAGTTAGGTTCGGATTCGGTTTTCGCATCGATTTCTAAATTAGGTTTTAGTTTGATTTTTAAGTAATGTTTTATACTTCAACCCTAGAAATTCGTTTCAACTCATAATGTAAAATCAATCACATTACTTCTCGATCTTCTAAATATCATCATTACCTCTAATTAGTGTTTTATTCCACCCGGTACACTTAAATCCTTATTGATATACCGATTTTACTCTTAATATGAGAAATTTTTACACTTTTCATCTAATTCAATAAATTCAAGTTTCCTATCAGATTTATTGTACATTTTTATTACTATCAAAATATCAATTTTTAATTTATTATATTTCTAATAATTACATATTATGTATTATTACCTGTTATGTTTATAATACACTTCTAATATTTCTATCACTCTAATTATCATCTCTAAACATCAATTATCATTTCAAAATGTCTAAATTCATCCTAAATCAGATTTTACTCCTAATTACCCTAATTTACAAAATTAACTTAAAATTTACTATTTTTTCCTATTACTCATTTACTACATAATTAACCTAATAATTACATCTAACACCCTAAATGCTACAAGTATCATACTCTATCAGATTTCAACATCTTAAAACATGTACTTATTCACTAAATCAATAATTAACCATTTAATTACTTTATTAACTCTAATTTACCTATTTTATGCCTCATTTTAAGGCCTAAAAATTATCTAAAAATTTTGAAAATTAATTTTTGAAAATGGGCTTCATAATATTGTTCTATATCATCTAAGTAATCTACACAAAAATTTTGGGCTCGAAACTACACTCTTAAGGTCATTTATTTCTAAACCGAAATATGCTTAGTTTTGTACGATTTCTTAAGGACCATATATTACGGGATATATTTTCATCAAAATAATATTTTTCCTAAAAACTACATACAAAAATATTTTAGAATAACAAAATTCATAATTTTCTAACAATATGTACTATTTTTTACAAAATTACACAAAATCGGGCTAGAAATCGGACTCACCGTTCTGGGTGGCTCCGGCTGCCGTGGCCTTGTCGGCCGACCTGGGCACTGCCACCACCGTGTGGTGGTGGTGGCCGTCCACTCCCAGCTGCTCGTCTGGTATGGGTTCCTTTTAAAAGCCCTAATTGCACAGTTTTTCTTATTTCTTTTTTATCTCAAATTTTTCTCTCAATTTTCGCCTCTCCTTAATTTTCTCTGATTTCTAACTGTTCAAATAAGCTTCTAGATTTTTCTTGCTATTTATAGAGCTTTGGGATAATTATTGTGCATTAAATTGGACAAGACAATTGCCTTATCCCTTAATTTTTTGCTTTTGTATTGTCTTAATTTAATTGGCCGATTTTTTTCTTATTTTTCCCAACTGCCACGACCCAATTCTGGATCATTCTTGATTTTTCCTCATTTTTCTTGATTTTTCCTTAATTAATTATGAATTTTCTTTAAGTATTTAATATTATTTTAGCACATTTCGCGTATTTTAAGTAATTACGCATATTTATACCTACATGTAAATTCATATATAGTACAAATAAATATTCCTAAATATTATTTAGGTCATTCTATTATTTTTAGTATACATATAATTTATCTCTAACGATTCGTTAATTATCGGAATGCATTTTACGCATTTTCGATAAATAACGAGTTATATATTTAAAATTTAGAATTTTTATAATCTTTTATTTTATTGCTTATTTTCTTAAATTCAAACTTATAAGATCATTTTTACTAATATTTCTAGCTTTACTTTATAATTTAGGTTCGATCAAGTCCTTCAACCAATCGAAACCTCGAATGGCTAGTTGTGTGGCTTACATTCTACCCCCCCTTTAAAATAGTTTCGTCCTCGAAACTACTATATATCTATATATTGCTTACTTGCTAGGATTGATAATTTATATATTATTACTACTTTAAAAATCAAAGAATCTACAAGTAATGCTTTGTCTTTGCTACATTAAGTTTTACTTAGTTTCTAAATCTAGACCTTCATCTAGTCGTATGAGTAACTACAGCTCAATAAGTTGAATTGGAGACTCATGAATGTATACAAGTATAATCAAGGTTATCAAGCAATTATTTTCATAAAATGCAACAAATAAGTGCCATCACACAACGCAGTCTGGTCTGTTGTGAAATTAGAGTAATTTCACCTACTTTAATCCGGATTGAAGAGTTTTCATGTTATGTAACAGGTTACAACAAAACCCAGGTTTGTGTAATGGAAACACTACTCCTCTTAAAACTATCCTTCGAACCAATGCCCTCATCCTTACCGTGACATCTTCTCTTATCACTTAGTTCGGTTAAGGATGAGGAAAAAACTAATTTGCTATCCAATGTTATTTTTTTCGAAAGTATTGGTGTTTGGTTGAAAAATCCTAATTATCCCCTACAGGATTACATTGCATGTCTTTTTAGGGTATTTAAGTCAATTAGGATTATATTCGGTTTAAGGTGACCAGACAATTCCGTACCACTCCAATCACAACAGTCATCAAACATAACACAAATTTCAACATGAAATCTAATACACAAGCACATGTATAAGACTACTTACAATCGTAATCATATATAAACCTAAGTCTTCGAGTACTCTAAAATAGTACTCCAAAATACAATGAAGCATTAAACCCAACTTACTTAGAATTCTGAGTCGCTCAACCATTTGCCGCAAATTAACTTATCTCCATGTGTTGTATAATATAAATACGCTCTTTTTAGTACTTATACTTAGATGATATATATTCTAAGTTAGGATTTAACACAATTCTCCTTATATACCTATCATTTACTAACAATTCATCTTACGTTAGTTTGGGGTTCGGTTTTCGAATCCAATTTTAGTTCAAGTTCTAATTCGATTTCAACAATGAGTAATCCTAAAATAAGTTTCGAACCCTAATGTGAAATTAATCACATTAAGCTCAAGTATCCTAATATCATACTAAGTCTTAATTCAATATTCTAACCCACTCAATACACTCTAATCCTAATCAGTATACCGGATTTACTCTCGATATGAGAAAATTTTACAACTTTTTTATAATTACCTAAAATTAATTTTTGTATTAGATTTAATATGTACTGATATTATTACCATATTATCTAATTTAACCTATTATTTTAAATTTATTAAAATTCGAATTTCACATATTACTAAATTACTGACAATTACTACATAATTCCCATATTAATTGCAATTAACACTTCAAATGTTAGGATTATGTTTCCACATCAGAGATTAACATCCTTAAACATCTAATTACCTTCTAATTAGTTATTTAATTACTTAATTAATCCAAAATTACTCATTTTTCTTATCATTTTAGGGCAAAAAAATTACTTAAAATTTTCAAAAATTAATTTTAGAAAAATGGCTTCATAGAACTGTTCTATATCACTTAAGTATTCTATAAAAATATATATATATCGAGTTCCAAACTACACTCCTAAACTTATTTATTTCTAATTCTAAACATGTTTGGTTTTGTTCAATTTCTTAAGAACTCTTTATTTACAGATGCAATTTAACTTAATCACTATTTCTTCCTAAATCTACATATAATAAAACAATAGAATAATCAATTTCATAATTTTCTAGGCAAAATTAATAATTTTAAGAAATTTTGCAAAATTGGACGAGATTTGGGACTCACTTGGTTTTTGAGCTTTCAGCCATCAATACCGGTTCAGGGTATGTCGACTAATCCAAGCGATCGATTTAAAGTAGGGTGGGTTCGGTTCCAAGTTTTGGTGACACGTAGGTTTGACCTAATTGAACTAAATGCACAATTTTGAGTAAATTTTTTCTTAAACCCTAATTTCTTTCTCAATTTTCGGTTCTCTCAATTTTTTTCAACTCCTAATAGACCAAATGAGCTTATAAAATTTTCTTGCTAGTTATAAATTTGTTCGATTTTGATTAGTTAAATTCTGATTAGTTAAATTCTTTGCTTACTTCCCCTAGCTGCCACAACTTGATCTGGATCATTCCCTATCCCCCTGATATTTTTAATTTAATTTTTTTTATAATTTTCTTTCATTATTTAGCAAATTTTTTGCTAATTTCAAGCAATTTAGGTAATTTCGCATATTTCTACCTACATGTAAATATATGTGGAGTACAAGTAAACACTTCTAAATATTATTTAGGTCATTCTATGATTTTTAGTATACATATACTTTATTTCTAACGATTCGTTAATTATCGGAATGCATTTTATGCATTTCCGATAAATAATGAGTAATATACTTAAAATTTAAAAATTTTATATTCTCTTATTTTATTACTTATTTTCTTAAATTCAAACTTACAGGATCACTTTTACTAAAATTTCTAAATTTAATTTATAATTTAGGTTTAATCGGATCATTTAGTCAATCACTTTAAACCTTACGTACTAAGCTTAATCCTACAGTTACTTAGCTTATATTTAGGGCTTACATAGAGGCCGCACCATAACAAACAAAAACAATTAAACAAAAGGGGTTTAGCAAATCCAAATGGCTTCCAACTGGATATAACACACCAACAAATCATATTCAACCTAATCCTAACACTCGATAAGCTGACTCTTGCTAAAGGAGCTAAATAGGAGCCAAACGATAAGAGAGAAGACACGACTAAGTGCTCTCAAAAGGGTAATTTCAGTATTCAATAATGATGTATATATTGTTTGTGTAAAAGGAAGTGAGGTATTTATATAACCTCAACTAAAGTTACACTAAATAAAGAAAAGACAAAATGGATAGTATACAAAAGATTCCTATATCTTAAAAGTATAAAAATAGTAAATAATTTACTATATGGAAAAGTAAAGAATCATTCTAAAACAATGTGTTAGAAGACACGTGTTAATAGGTGATTAGCATTATGTACAGAAGCCGGTCTTATTGACGCAGAGTTTAGGGCAGCTCTCAAAGTCAAATGTCTCGGTAACTCAGCTTAGTTAGATGTTTGAAGTTAGCCGACTCAAACATTACCTAAATAATGGTAAGAGTGTAACTAGTTTGCAAATCAACATACATGCTTAATAGGTCAGCATGACTACTCGATAGCTTGGCATACTCAACATGTGGCTCCTTTAACTCTAATCGAATAAAGCGTAGTTCTGGGTATGTAGGGGAATCCTCATCTCTAAATGATTCTCAAGTTAGGTAGCGCAGAGTAAGTCCCATTAATCCCTTAGCTCGGCTTCTAGTAACCAATCTAGAAAGTTGATTCCTATTATTTGCTTAGGGGTCAAAAAAATTTGTCCTCAAATCAAAAGGGGCTTCTACTAGTTGCTTTCCTTAGGGTTCTTCTACAATATCTTTAGGCTAGTGAAGGATTAGATCGATCACATTGAGAGTGAGGGAAACACCATAGTTCTCTAGTAATTCAATCCAATAAGCGTTACGATTGACCTTCTTTAAGATCTTAAATGGACCATCAACTCATAGGGATAGTTTGCTTTATCTTAGGTACGAAAATCTTTCTCGATTGAGGTGAATCCAAACTAAGTCACCTGGCTTAGAAGAAATAGTTCAACAGCTATGAATACTGATCTCTTACTATCTTTAATTGAACTTAGCAGTCTTCCTTGCCATGGACTGGTGCAACTCTTGTAATTCTTAGGCTTGGGCGACTCTAAATTGACTCTCTTCAACAGCTATGGGGGTACCGATCAAGTTTAAGACAATAGTGGGGTTGAGACTATAGACAACTTCAAAAGGAGTCTTCCTAGTGGTACTTTGAATAGTTCAATTGTATACGAACTCCACAGCTAGTAGATACAAATTCCAATCTTTCAAATTCTTGACAACTCGAAATAGATTACCAAGTGTCTTGTTCACCACTTCAATTTAGCCGTTAATCTGAGGATGGCTACTAAAGCTGAACACAAGTTTAGTCCTAAGTCCTTTATAAAGGGTTTTCCAAAAATAGCTCAAGAATTTTGTATCCCAATCTAAGACAATAGTCCCCAGCACTCCATGTAGTCGAATAACTTCCTGTAAAAACAAATTAGCAATATATGAAGCATTGTTAGTTCAATGGCACAGGATTAAGTATAGCATTTTACTAAAGTGATCCACTACAACAAGGATTAAATCTTTTCCTTTGGATGTCTGAGATAACCCTAAGACAAAGTTCATGCTAAGGTTGACCCAAGGTGAGGTTGGTGTTAGTGAAGGTATATATTCTCCATGCGATTCTCTCTTCCCCTTGGCCCTTTTGCACACTTTGCAATTACTGACTACCTTATGGACATCCTTAGCCAGATTCAACCAGTAAAAATTTTCTTTCAATAGTTCAACCGTTTTAGTCTCTCCAAAGTGACCAAATAATCCACCACTATGAACTTCTCTAACCAACAACTTGCATGTGGAATAGTTTGGTATGCATAGCTTTTTTTCCTTAAATAGGTGACCATCCTTAAAGTAATATCCTCCAACTGCCACTCCTTCTCTACACCTCTTAAGAATAGGACCAAAATATAGGTCCTAAATATATTGCTCAGTGATAAGAGAAAATCCAAAAAATTTTGTTTGTAAGGTGGTTAGCAAAGTTTGCTGACAAGACAAGACATCTACAATACACTACCCTTCTTGTGTTGGTTCACATAAGAAAAACCTTCCATAAATTCTAACCACTTTTCTAGTCTTTTTGAAAGTTTGCTCTAACTACCAAGATGCTTTAAGGACTTATAGCTCATATAAATTACAAACTTTCAAGGTAACAGAGTATTGCAAAACAATAAGAGCTTAGAAAAGAGAATATAACTCTTTTTCACATATAAAATAGTTCAGTATGGCACCATTAAGCTTTTCACTGTAGTAAGCAATAGGTCAACATTCTTACATCAAGACGGTACCAATACTAATGCCTAATACATCGCATGCCAATTCGAATGGAAATCTAATAGAGCCAAGACGGGGTAATAGTGAGCTTTTCCTTGATCTCCTTGAAGCTTTGCTCGGCTTGATCGTTATATCAAAATCCATCACTCTTCTTTGTTAGCTCGATTAAGAGGACTACAATTGTACTAAAGTTTGTAATGAAACGCCTGTAAAAAAAAAAAAAGCAAGGCCATGAAAGCTTCGTACTTTAGTAATATTCTTCGACATTGACTAATCCAAGAAAACTCAGACCTTTTCTTCATCTGCTCAAATACCATCTCCAAATACTACCTAACCAAGAAAGATAGCTTTACCTTGATAGAACATACACTTCTTTAGGTTCTTATACAATTTTTCAATATGTAAAATGTCAAAAATAGCTCAAAGATGCTAGACATGGTTGTCCAGGTCAATACTTTACACTAATATATCATCAAAGTATACGACCACACATTTTCAATCAGTGAACGCATCACATGGTTCATAAACCACGTAAATGTGCTTGGCATTTATTATTCTGAATGGCATAACCAATCACTCGTAGAGACCATTCCTCGCCTTAAACGCAATTTTCCAATCATTACCAAGTCTCATGCGAATTTGATAGTAGCTACTTCACAAGTCAATCTTCGAAAATATTCGAGCACCATGTAACTCATCTAACATGTCATCAAGCCCTAGTATTGGGTATCAATACTTGATAGTAATCTAGTTTATAGCTCTTCCGTCAATACACATGCACTATGAACCATCCATTTTTAAGACAAGTAAAGCTAGTACAACACAAGGACTTATGCTCTCTCTTATATAACCTTGCTTTATCAGTTCATCCACTTGTCTTTTCAACTCGATAGCCTGCTTAGAGTTCATTTTGTAAGCAAGTCGATTCTGTAGGGTTGCACTTAGCTATAGATGAATATAATAATCTATGCCTCGAGTCGAAGGTAATCTCTTAGGCAACTCTTCGAGGAACAAGTCAGAAAATTCATCAATCAATCTCCGAACCTCATCAAGAACATCTTCTAGATCTCTTAGTTCCAACAATCTCCTAATCAATAAAAACATAGGCTCTTTAGCCTTCTCAATAGCTCGAAGCTCTCTTTGGCTCATCACTAAAACTTTCTTCTTATTAGCTCAGGTAAGCTAGTTATAGGTCTTATTCACCTGGGTAGGTATCATGAGTTGCAGCATGATCTTCTTTCCCTCCTTAACAAAGGCATAAGTGTTCTTATATCCGTTATGAGTAGCACATTAGTCAAACAACCAAGGTCATCTAAGTGATAGATGTGAAGCTCCCATAAGGATAACATCACATACCACTTCATCCTTGTATACATTCCTAACATTAAAAAGTATGGATACTTATTTAGTGATGTGCACAGCATCCTTATCAGGTAACTAATGCCGCTTGTAAGGTTAGGGGTGCTTAGAGATTAGCAATCCTACCTCTGCATAAAGGACTGTGCAACAACGTTAGTACAACTCCCTCCATTCATAATAATGGTGCACAACTATCCCTTGATAGTACACTTGGTATGGAACAAATTCTCTTTTTAATCTTATTCGAAGCTTGGCAAAGAGCTCAGCACTCATCTTAGCACTAGTATCACCAGCTCTCCCTAATCAATACAAACACAAGTCTCTCTTCCTCCTTAGCTTCAACTCTTCTAGCATGCTTCTCCTCTTCTAGCTCATTCTCGTCAGTGTTAACCACTACATCTCCATAAAGCACCATGGTATGTCAATTCGAACACTCAACAGCAATGTACCCAAAACCCAAGCATTTGAAGTACTTCACCTCACTCATCTTCCATCCAAAGGTTATTCCTTTCTCATATATCTTTAGGGTCAATTATCTTTAGCTCGACTCTTTTGGCTTGCCCCACTATCATCAGGTTGGTCAATTTTTTCTTTGATTCGGGATGTTCTCCTCGACTCAACATTAGCAAGTCAACACAGAGCAAGAGCTTAAGAAAAACTCGGTTTAGGTTTGCTCGGAACATTTCTGCTTTTCTTTTCAACCCTCTATGCTACATTAAAACCTCTGTATCTCTACAATTTATAAAACCTTTATATCTCTACAATGTTGCGAATGTCATATTTAAGTCTGGAAATGAATCTAGATACTATGCAAGCTTCGAGTTCATCTATGTCTGCTCGGATCATCAACATCTGAAATTGTCTTATATAGTCATTAACAGATTGGCTTCCTTGATGAAGCTCTTGCAACTTGCCAAATGTATCATGGAGGTAAGTCTCAAGTACAAATCTTCCCCTTAATAAACTCTTCATCTCTTCCCAAGTTCACATACCTCGTCTCCCATCTCTCACTCTAGCCGCATTCAAATTCTTCCACTACATAAAGATGTATATAGAGAATTCAAGTGCATCAAGTCAAACCTGAACTACATCTATATACCCATAATAATGAAATACTTTCTCACTTTCTCTTGTCACTTTAGGTTCTCATTTGCATCTCTACTACCAGTAAAGATGGGGATATGGACCTTCACATTGTTAAGTCCTCGAGGAGCTCAACGTCCTCATTCTACTGCTTCATAATATTTAATCTTTGCTTCTTCTTATAAGCCCCGTAATTAAGTATATGGGGTTCAGTTTGTAAAATTTATAGCGATCGAGTAAATTATCCAATAGAGCATAAATTTTATAATAAAGTTAGAAATATTAGTAAAAGTGATCCCGTAAGTTTGGATTTAGGAAAAAAAAATAATAAAACAATTAATTATTATAATATTGAATTATATGTATATTATCCATTATTTATCTAAAACACGTAAAACGAATTTCGATAACTGACAAATTGATAGAGATAAATTATATGTATACTAAAATTCATAAAATAACATAAATGATATTTAGGAGTATTTATTTTTATCATATATGTATTTATGTGTAAGTGAAAATACGCGAAATTACTTCAAATACCCAAAATATGCAAAAATAATACTAAATAATTAAAGAAAATTCATAAATAATTGAAGAAAAATATGGAAAAGTGAAGGAAATTCCAAAAATGAGGCGTGTCAAGTTAGAATTGAAGAAGAAAAAGTGAACCAATAAAATGAAGACAAATAGAAAATAAATTAGAAAAGGATAAGGGACAAATGGCAACAATTAATTCACCAAATAATCAAAGCAACCCTATAAATTCAAAAAACCTCCATCAAAACTTATTTTGGTCAATTTAGAATCAGGAAAAATTTAGAAAAAGGAGAGAAGAGAAGAAAAACTAAATTTACAAAAAATTAGAAAAAAAAAAGTGTACAATTAGGGCTTTAGAGTAGAAACCACACTCGACGAGCACCTAGAAGTAGACGACCAGCATCACTACGTGACGCTCAAACCGGTTGACAAGGCCATGGTAGCCGGCAATGGTTAGAGAAATTAACACCAGTGAGTCTAATCTTTCCCTACGATTTTGTTTTATTTACTTAAAATATTAAATAATCATGGAAAATTATAAAATTTAACATTCTGAGATATTTTTGTATAAAGTTTTTAGGAAAAATATTATTTTGATAAAATTAGGTCCTGCAATATATAGTGCTTAAGAAACCTTTAAACTTGAGTTTATTTTAAATTTAAAAATAAATTATCTTAATAGTGTAGTTTTGAGCTCAAAATTTTTGTATAGGCTATTTAGAGTATTTAAAACAGTATTATAAAGAGATTTTTTAGAAATCTATTTTCTAAATTTTTAAATAACTTTTAGGCTTAAAATGAGCTTTAAAATGATGTATAAAATGGGTGATTTTGGGCTAATTTAGTAATTAAATGAATAATTACCGATTTAGTGTACAATTAGGTAGTTTGAAATGTTAATATCTAATGTAGAATGATGTTTGTAGCATTTAAGATGTTAAATGTAATTATTAGGTGTATTATGAAGTATGTATGTCATAGGTAAAATGGTATATTTTAAGTAAATTTTGTAATTTAGGGTAATTAGATATCAAATTCTGATTTATGATATAATTAGACATTTGCTATTATTGAGCTCTATTTTGGTTTCCTTAATTTAACCTACATTAAGCCTGCACACTTAATATAAATTACTCGACATTAAATTAAGGGGAAAAAAATTTAATAGAAAAAATGGAGTCGACAACCAGTTCAACTAATAAAAAAGATAAATTAGGGTTTTCAGACCACTAATCTACAGATATTCTAAAAAAAATTTAATTTTTAGAAAATTGAATAAGAAAACTGGATTCGGAGACTAATTTATTAAGATTAAGTCCTCATGTAAAAATTTATAAAATTGATGAGCTTTTATTTTTTATAATTTTCTAACAATTTTAAAAATATACCTAAATAAACAAAAGGTAACTAAAGTGATTTTTTTTATTATTTTTTGTTACTACAAATTTTCAAGACAAGGGAAAAAAATTTTTATTTTTTATACGGTTACCCCGAAAGTATCTACATATCCACTGTTCGAGATCAAACCGACCATAATGATGCAACCAAGATGAGTTCGGAATGGGTTTTATAAAACCCTAACCCGCCCCTACAAGGTTTATTGTTTCTCAAAACTCTATAAAAACCCTATAGGATTTTATCCTCTATTCTCAAAACCCAACCCTGTGAGGTTCTTAAACCTATAAGGGCGGGTTTTTATAGGATTTAAAAAACCTTATTTAGATGGGTTTTTATAAGGTTTATATGGAATTAAATAGAAAATATAAGGGAAGAAGTTAAATATAATTAAGATTATATTTATTAACTTACACAATAATAAAAATTGAAAATTAAATGTGTTGTACAATCTAAAACTTATATAAGATATGTATGTTGTATAAATTAAGAGTAAATATATTTATTAATATATACTTTTTTTATCGAGTCAGGTTTTCTATCGCGTTTTTTCGTAATCCCAAAACTCATCCCTAAACCTTACAGGGTAATACCCTAGAAGGTTTTTATAATGTTCAGCGGGCTAGATACCCTTTAACAACTCGCCCAATTACATCTCTAGTCACCGAGTTCTCTTACAAATCCACTATCGCACAGGACTATCAAACTGCCTAAAGATCACCACTTGTAATATCTAGTATCACCAAGTTTTTTCTGCTTTTTGCAATGGAAAGATATATAGTTTACCTACTATCTTTTAATTTCCAATTCTTTAGTAGCATAATTGTCAACAATCAACATTATATATTCAAATTCCATCCAAATCTAATAACGAGTAATGACATTAGAAATGTATGTCTTCATAGGCAAATATTGAACTTTTAGATAGGTAAATAATATTTTGTTTGATCTTTTTGGTTTTGCCCATAACCACTATTGTCCATTCTCAAGAAACAACACATCTAGAGCATACCTAAGCTCCTACCTTCGAACAATAATGAGATAGGTTGTGTTAAATGCTAAAGAAGTTTGATATTAAAAAGAAAAAAAGAAACATGAGGACTCAAAATTCAAAAGAAAGCTTCGAAGTTAAATCCAGCACATAATCACCATAAATACCAATAAATTCTATACCATCTAAGCATTTGCATGCACACCAAGTTCATGCAAAAAATAATTGGTTATTATTTTCAATTAAATGTTCCATTACAATACAATTTTAACATCCTAAAACTTAAGATAACTCATAATCTCACAACATAAACATATAATATAAATAAGCATGTGATGTTAAGCTATCCTTAACATCCAAGATTTTAAAAAGAAATTGTATCATTCCAAAGTGAATATTGAGTAGCTATCAATTAAACTAGTCTGCTACAATTATTCATAAAGGAGTCTCATAACACCAAAATAACCTGACCATAGATTTTTTCCAACAATTAACCTATGCCACAATATTCTCTCTTATCAACAACCTTTTGCCATATAATGCCTATAGCTAACTAAATCATTTATGTGTGTAACTCCACTTAGAATCCCATTGTATATAGTGATATGCCAAAGCACCTAAACTCATAGATTCTTAGCCTTAACCTAATAGAACAACATGCTTATTTAGTTTCATTCATTTAATAAGTTCATTGTTTTGTCTAGCATAATATGCATAAGCTATACGGAATGTGATTATGTACTAAACATACTTAAAAAGAACTTTTCAACAAATTATTGATAACCCACAAGTTTAGACCTCAATATGTTAGCATAATTACACTTAGTTTAGCAATTGTTATGAGATGAATTGTGATCCTTTAACAACTTGTTTTTTCATCATCTAGTGAAACCATGGACATAACTACTTACCATGAACTAGCTAAACTCCCTTAAGTACTCTTCTATTTAATTCCACTACAGACACTCTTATTAGATTATCCATATTAGTAAAATTTTATTATTATTGTTTAAATTATGCAATATCTTTATTAATGTATAGATAAGTGTAAAAATATCATTGAAATAAATAAAATATATTTAGAGAAATAAAATAAGTGATTATAATAAGAAGAATGCATTTAAATCAAAAAGCTTTAATCAAATTACATACCTACTTATGCCAATGGGTTCATGGAACTAAGCCAATCGATATAGACTAGGGGTTAATCTAATTAAGTTTTAAGTTGCCTTCTTTTATTAAAAGTTGATTTACTCGATCGATCGTTCGTAGTTTATATCAATATTTCGTTTTGAGTATTTTATTATAAATCATTTATTTGAAGTGACACTAAATCTTGATAAGTTTAATGGATCCAAATGCAAATTTATTTAAGCATTTGGCCTTTGACATCGTTTTGCAACCATGTTATTGGAAGCTTATTTCTTTCTATGCCACGAAAAGAAGAGCTTCAAATCATCAATAGTATATCACCCACGTTTTTCATTCACAATTTGTCATTTCAATGGACAGTAAATTGCTTCATAATTAATTGAAAAGAAAAGATTATTGAAATAAACAACGTTCGCGTTTGATGGATGGTAAATAAGCAGTTAATAAATTTGAATATATGGAAGTACAAGTTGATGAATATAAAAAACTGTAATTTATGTTTTATGGAAACTATTATATATTAAATATTTAATTTTGTTTATTAACTATTAATTAATTCACGTGGTATGTAATTACCGAAAGAATAATAATTAGTGGACCAAAACACTTAATACGAAACACAACACTAGATAGAACAATAAATAATATTTGATTTGCTATACATTTATTGGACCTCCACTATACCTGCGCAGAGATCAAGACAACTCGTAACTCTTGTCGAAACGTATTTTCTGCCTGACAAAAAAATAACCGCTACTGAAACGATTATTTGACGCTGTTTAACAGTAATAATATGGGATTAAGTTGTTTTGCGTGGCGTCAAAAGCCAATAATTGCCTAACGATTATTTGAAACGAGTCAGGAAATTGCCACGTGACTATATCATTGTTGGTAAAGCAGACTTACCTTTCGATGCATTAACTGCAATAGATAAGGCCATAAAGATTAAATAAACTAGCAATATCAAATGGACCATATAATTTTCGAATTTACGTGTAAATAAATCATAACTTATTCAACTTAGCTTTTATTTATATATCTCGGAAGATTTTTTTTCTTTTTTTTTTTTCCCATCTTCTACAGGAGCTTTGGAATTTTAAAATGCTAAATGAAGATGTTTCTTCCTCGATACAGGTAAACATATATGCATATATATATTGTTTTGACATAAGACTTAATAGTATGATCGATGAAAATATATTAGACGATACCATACTGCAAAAGTCCGGCAAGTATAAAAAAAATACAATTGTCTTCTAATATTCTTACGGTCGGTTTCCAAAAGAATGTAAAATCTTCAAATCTGCAAGATTATTTTGATAACAGAAAAATTTGGACCTTTTTTTCTTTTGGGGGGTGGTGAGTGTTGGGGTGGGGTTTGGAGAGAAGGTCAAAGTCAAAAGTGATACCTTGAAAGGAGTTGCAATGTTAATTTAGTGCTAAAATAAGCACTTTCGGTAACTTTTCCTTTAGCAAATACCGAAAACTCTAATCTTGATAGTCCTAAATGATAACTGATAAGGAATAGAAAACTAACTAAAAATTACTCAATATGATAAACTTTAGTTAATAGATATTATAGACAATGAGCTTTTGGAATAAAGTTGACTTTAGCCTTAAGTCGATTGACCTGTCTACTTAGAGAACCAAGGGACAACCAAGCAACCAAGCCAGTCAGTCCATCAACCTGGATTGATCCCTATCAACCCCAAGTCAACCAAGTAACTCCTAAAAGCACCCTAATTTGATAAAAAGAAGGATAATTCTAGCATTTAATTAGAGAAAACCATCATAAGCTAAGGAATTGTAATCTATAGCATAATTAACACTGATTTGTGTATATTATGACTTAGAGGTTTATTCAAATTAGTAGATTGTAAATAAAACGAAAGTATATGATTATTTTACTTTGTTGGTTGTGCTTACTAAATTTAGAATACAATTTCACTAATAATTGTCGACTATCAATTTAAATTATTTTTTTTATATGTACGTAAAAATAAAACTCGTTTGCGAAAACTATGGAATAGTTACAAACTCAAACTTTTAAAATTAACTCTAAGTACTTACTCTACACTTTTGAATCAACTTTAGGAATCTGCTTCATACTTTTAAATATGATTCTACAAACCTACTCCATACTGAATTCAAAACCGACTAAGGGATCTAACAATCCATACTTTCAAAACAAATTGCAAGAAGCATCTCAAAACCAACTCTAAGAAGCTCTTATGGATCCATACTTAAATAACCAACTCTAGGGAGGCGCATAAATTGAGTCATACTTTCAAAACCTAATCAAGAGGTATAGACCAAGTGAGTGTGTTATTTGCCCATGTTTGCACACAATAATTCCATACTAGCTTTCATTGTTCACCCCTTTTAGGTTTATTCTTGATGATTGTGGAAATATTATGGTTATGATCATCCTTGATCCAATTTATATTATGGTAGGAGTAATGATGATAGCTATTATAAGGAAGATTATGAGAATACAAGTTGTAGAAAGATGATTAACAATGATTAAATTATTTCTTACTAACTATAGTTGATAGGTTCAATGATCTTTTGATATTTGGATGGTTTCTTTTTTTTTAATACACATTTGTTAACATAATGAGGGTTTATCAATTAAATCTTCGATCGTTAATTTCTATTAATTATGTGGATTTGTAGTTGATTGTTGAACACCATGCGGCGTTATGAGTATGCAATGGAGTTGTCATGCCTTAAATCAGGACATGACATCCATCTAATAATTTAAGCCAAACTATAGAAGAGATATTGCAACTTTATGCCATTAATGATAGTACATCAAGGATATAATACAAATGTCACTAATATTACACCAAGTTATTGACGAAAAAATTTGCTCTATGGTTGCATAATTGGTTGTCGATTTCTTCTTCTCTAAATCGAATTTCCATCATTCTTCTCTCCATTCCTCGTCTAAATCAAGAAAAGAAGCCAATTTCTTCAGCTCCACATCCAAGGGAACGTTGACTTCTTCCTTTTGGCTTTCATACCTCAAAACGTGCTCTTCTTTGGCATCATCTCCCGTGCACAAAGATTCATTGACCGAAGGAGAGTTAGACGCTAGCATACAGTTCTCCCACCCGGATTCGGGCCAAATTAATTCCGGGTCATTGTCGAAACCGCTCGGGCTGAGTTCTTTATGATCATTTGTTGTGCCATTTGTGAAGTAGTTGATATCATCATCATCCTTATTGTCCTCAACTGAAGTGGAAGAGAAAAATTCTTGGCCATTATTATTATTGTTGAGGCTTGATCCTTGATCAACATCGACTGTTGAAGTTCGGAGTAAACCACAACTCTGTAATAAGGGATTCGTATCGGCTGGATCACTAAGGATTCCATTAGGGCTCGTTGAGGTGGGATTTGAAACTGCGTTTTTCCCCTCATTTTCTTCATATTCGGATTCTTGTGAATCTGGTAATAATAATGATGGTAATGAACCCGTTTTCTTCATCTTCTTAACCACAGTTGTATTCCAGAAATTTTTTATTTCATTATCCGTTCGTCCTGGAAGTCTTCCAGCTATTAAAGACCATCTGAAAATAAGCACCAAGATCATATCATCACCGTTACAATGATAAAGATAGAAATATTAATAGATGTCTTAAAATACTTATTAAGTGATCAAATTTAAAAAAAAAAAAAAAAGTTAAAAATAAAAATCATTAATAGCTTCACCAATTATAATTTCCATAAAATATGTAAACAAATTTTAGTAATATAAAAAAATTACGGAACCCTTAAAAATTGTTTTAATGGTGTCAGTTCATGAAACCCTAGTATAGTAGCGATCGCCATAGCATGTTTGTTTTGAAATTTAGGTACTTTTGGCAAAAAAAAAAATGAAATAAAAATAAAAGGAAATTAGGAACGTATATAGAGAAATAATTTAGTTTGCGAATGGCGACAATGATTAAAACGCCACCGTTGAAGCTGAGAGTTCTACCAATCGGAAAATCGGTCGGACAAGAACAGGTGTACAATTCGTCAACTTAAATTACTTCGATGTGATATGACTGGAAAAAGCACAGCATGGATGCATAGCTCCATCCACGTGAAAAGGAAAATTTTCTAAAAATATTAATATGATACGAAAATAAATAAATTAACAGTATTAATAAAATTTTAATAAGAGTAAATTCTTTTAATTTTTTCTCAATTTATTCTTTTAAAATATTATCACAATAATCAATAATTGAAATTATAAAAAATATGATGACAAAATGATAATATCATATAATATTTTATAAATTTTCATAATCTTAATCATTAATTTATAAATCTAAAAAATTTAGAAAAAGAATAAGTGAAGAGCCAAATCCAATTTTAACATGTTTAGTAAATACCATTTTCACTAATATGTATCTAAAAATGTTATATAGGTGCCACCAAATCCTTTTTCACATGAAATAGAGGTAAGTAGGAGGTCCTATCAAGAACGCATGGCCTCTTAGCATGTATGTATTCACACTTAAAAGAAAAAAAAAAAAATGGATTCGAAAAGGATTGAAAATCCAAACTGTCTTTCACAACACGTTGCAACGAAGGTTGAACAATTTTTTTTTTTTTTTTTCCTTTAAAAGGGCAAAGATGTTAAGGAAAAGTCATTTGGGGAAAACTGGACCGTTATAGATTATGAAAGTTGGAATGTGATGGTGTTCTTGGATTTATTTGTTTTGTAAACTTCCGTCCAAATAGAGGTAATCATAAAATAAATAAATGGCTCTTAGTTTAGTAGAATTATGATTAGATTCTTCCACAAATCAAATGGCGATTTTAAGAATTAGGGAGCCATGACCTTCTATTTTTCTGTCGTCATCTTACATATTGCTAAGCTCATTAAAAATAATTGTAAAATGAGATTCATTCCATTCCATTTTATGGAAAAAAAATGAGGTTTTAATATACACAGCTCAAATAATTTTACATAAGCATATGAACGTGTAAATTTTTTTGTTAAAAAAAGAAAAAGAAAAGATTATAGCTACAATGAAAACATGGTATCAAAGTCCATTTAACTCACTGTAAGGCTAGAACGTAGAGATTATGGGATATTAGATAGTTATTTTACAATCTCAATGTTTAAGAATATTGAAGGTTACATTTTCTTTTCTAATTATATTTTTTTGCTGTCAATTTGTATCATTATAAGGATTTTTTACAGTTTCATTTTTATATTTTAGAAAACCAGTCCAATCTTTTTGTTTATCCTTAATTTATATTCGAAATTAAAAGAATATAAATTAGTGATAAGATAAAAGAGTTAACCAATTGTGGTAAAATAGAGAATGAGACTAGAGATATTCTTCATCTATAAATAGATATTAAGTAGTGTGGATTTTCTTCACTTAAAAACATACAAATCATGGATACCTGTTATATATATATATATATATATATATTCATCATATTAAAAAAATAAATAAATAAATAAAAAAGAAAGAAAGAAGAAAGAGAGATAGGCACCAACCTATTACCAAGAAGGCGATGAAGTCTAATGATAAGATCCTCTTCATCCTCAGCGATGTTACCTCGTTTTATACCAGGCCTCAAATAATTTAGCCATCTAAGCCTGCAACTCTTGGCACACCTGTTTAACCCTTAATTTGAAAATAAAATAAAATAAAATATTAAATAATCTATGCCGTTAATCTCTAAACAGAATAATTATCTTCTTAGAAAATATTAATTTAGAAATATACATGTTTTCAATGTACAGCTATTCGTAATATGAAGCTAAGGAAATGCTCGAGTCCGATGTTTCCATCATGCAGCAGCTATCATATTATTCACTTTCCTAACTAGCTATGTTAGAATATTCTCACATTTGAGTAAATTAATCTTTCACTAAATTGATACAACTCTATATTTACTCAAATTTAATTTAATAACAGTCTAATCACGTCTATTTAAGTGATTTATTAAGTCAAACTTAAAATTCATAATAATTAACTTAATAAGTTCTAAACCTAATCAGACTCAACAAACTTATATATAAGTCGAGCCCAAATGAAAAATAAGTTTAATAAAGTCCTACTCTAATATGTTGGTTGCTACCAAAAGTTAAGCTCAAGTTTAAAGTTTTAAGCTGGACTGAATTTAGAAGTTTAAAATTTCTAAGTCAATCTTAATACCATATCAACTCAACTTCACTTATTTACACCTCTATCTACTGCCATAGCAATTTAGCTCTTAATTGAGCAACGAAATGCGAAAGTACAGGAAGAAAATGCAACTTAATCAACTTAATACATCTATATTTTCTTCATCTTACCTGCATTCATAGCTGCTGCTCTCCACCTCCCTTCTCCATGGATCTTCACATAGTCACTAAGTATTCTATCTTCCTCGGATGTCCAAGCTCCCTTATTCACTCCTTCCTTTGCACAAAATGAACTCTTTCTAGGCATCCTTGATTTCTCCAAACTTTTAGGTACCGCTGTTCGTCCTCAGCTGCTTACTACATCAATTCGGTCGATACACACGTACACACACACACATATATATATAAAGATTATGAGTGTATGTGTTTGTCATATTTTATTTTTTCGTTGCATTACATACGACAAAGTGATGAAGGCATATGAGGAAGAAAATATGTGGAGACAGAGACAAGTTGGGAAGATAAGGGTATTCTTTAGATTTAATGCGACAAGGTCTTTTATTTGTTGGAAGGTGTGCTAAGTTTATTATACATATGTGGTTCGTCTTTCATGAAACACGTGACTCTGGAAAAATATAATGAGATCAAACTTTGGACAAAAATCTTTGTATGATAGAATATCACCTTAGAAAAGCAATTTACTGTCTGTAGTTTATCAATGGTAACTTACCCTCTATTTTGTATATACTTCATACTCATTTAGTTTTTTTATCTCTAAAATTGAGCGATTAAATCTTAAATCTTAAACAATGTGCTTTAAACCTCGTGATTCTTAAAAAATTATATAATAACATCAAACCTCGGATAAAAACTCGTTGTATGATAGAATATAGCCTTAAAAAGGTAATTTACTGTCTCTGGATCATCGACGGTAAGTTATTATAAATATACCCTTTATTTTCTATATGCTTGATATGCATTTAGTTTTTTTATCTCTAAGATTGAGTGATTGCATTCTTAAATCTCAAATAATGTACTTTTGAACCCTTAATTATATAACCATTTTGCCCTTGATAAATTAAAGAAAAATAAGTAATAACTTTAAGTATAATAAAATATTTAAAAAAAATAAAAAGTTAAGAGAGAGTTCTTTCTTTTTCTTTTTTTTTTTTTTTGAGCTCTTATGTAATTAATTTTTTATTTTAGTAATTTCATATTATTTATATCAAGAATTTGGGCTAGGCCCAATAATTAATTGGGCTAAAGTCCATCATTAGTGATAGAGCCTAAAGGATCAATTCCATACCTCAAAATAACTTATGAAGCCTGTTATTTGATATAAAGATAATTGAATGGACTTGTCCACTCTCAATCTATCTCAAGAGACTTATATACTTGATAAGAAATATTACAAGCCTTGAACTCGTGATAAATTCATTAACATAACCTTTGAGTGAATAGATTTTATCTCGTTCATTGATTATCATGGTAATATCATCAAGTTTAAGAGTTTATAAATACTTAGTTATGCCTCATCATTTACACAAAATTAAGAGATCATAAATTATAATCCTTATTCTAAGAGATTAAACAACTGTGTATATAATGAACAAACTCCGTTACTCAAAAACTGTAAGATCGAGCCCCTAGATATCCTTATCATTTATTTATTGAAGCTCTTGAGATTGTTTCTTCCTACTTCCTTTCATCCGTGTGTTTTTCTTTCACTCGTTGAACAAAATATATGTAAGCAGGGTCGGAAAAAGGGTCAGCTAGTGAGGAAAAAATATATGTGGATCATAACGAGAGAAGGAACAATCTGGAAGATGGTTCTTCATTGCGGGAAATTCTTACGTTCTTGGTTTCTTTTGGAACACGCGAAATTAATACTACGAACTTATTGTGGAAATACAAACGGTTAAAGCATAACTTATGTAAATTCATATGCATTTATAAGTTTAATTCTAGAATGGTTACATGAAAATTTAACATTGTATATATCAAGTTCGAATCCCCGGGTATCATCATGTTGTTTCCATATCCTATGAATGTTAACCATGATTTTAAGTGAAAAGTTCATTTTATATTTGAAACCCAAAAATTTTTTCTTTGCCTTTGTTCCTCACGGGAAGGTACCTCAAATGGAGACAACAGACATATTGTCCCACTAGTAAGATTATAATTAAAGGACAGAAGTTTCTCGACGAACACCCACCGGGATCTATTAAATAATGACATTACAAATCCGTATCTTCGTGTGCAAATATTCAAATGATATTTCCTTCTGACCTTCTTGGTTTTGCTCATAACTGCCCTTATATCTCATGCAACAACACAATATAGGTCATGTTGAGCTAGTAAGGAATGTCATATTTGGTATATAAACTTCAACTGTTTTACAATTAACTATATGTAGTTTAAAAATATCAATTTGATATATAAATTTTATCTATTTTTATAATTAGCTAACTTGAATTTAGTTTGATTTTACAATTAACTAGATAAATTCTACCACCATATAAGATGTGCCCCAAGCCACCGTTTATACAATTAAGGAGATGTAGTTTTGTCATAGTAATAGTTTTCTTAATGAGCTAGCTAACATATCGGAACATTATGTGAACTTATAATAACTGTATGATGATCCCAAAAATTAACATCAATAACTCTAAGAACTAAGATTTCTTCTCAGTAATGTAATAGAAAGAATTTTATATATATATATAGGTTATTTTTAACTTTTTTGGTTTGATTTTCAATTTTATTTAGTTTGTCCATTCGAATGAGATAAAAACACTCGATCAGATCAATTCGGAGTCTTTTCTTAATATATCCAATTGAAAAAAATTGTATCTGTGTTTTGTGCTTGATCTCTTGGCGCTTTAAAGAAGGGGGCAACCCCTACCACAACATTTTGTTTTAAGGGTGTGTTTAGGTTTGATAACTCAATAATTGATCTATATTCAACTATAACCAATTTCTTATTAACAGTAAAATCAAGGATACAACCTCTTGAATAGATGGATCATGGACTAGGTCTTCAACACCTATTATGAGTCGGATACTTAAGATCAAGTTGCTTCTATGTATGTATTTCAAGTAAGACTTCGAAGCTTTACATACTCTTATCACATAGTAACCATGTATGAGAAAAAAGCTATATTAAAAAAGTCTTAAGCGCCCTCTCAATTAAGAACTGTTTTATCTTTATTCTAACTTTATTTTGCTCTATCTAAGAGAAAATGATCGACTAACATACCTAGCCATGCCACGAAGATCATGACACAACCTCTAATGAAACTAAGTTTAAAATTTTTTCCTATTTTTACCATATATTCATGAAAACATGTACTAAAAATAAATAAATGTAGAAATAATCCCATGCACACCTAAGGCTAAGATCTATAACATCAACCCCTCTAAATACTTAGTGGGGATGCTATGAAGGTAGAGTAATGTGCTTCAAATGGTGATGGTTATGGATTGTTTTTTTCTCTTTTTTTTTTTTAATTTATTAGTGAGTGAAGCTTTTAATTTGCTAGCTAGCTAATATTACAATTATTAGGAAAGCATGTTAAGTCAAATTCATCTCGTTAAAAAATTAATGTATATTATTAGATAATAACGATCTTTAATAAATAAAATTTTAAATTAAAGATAACACACATACATATATATATATATATATATATTATTTTTCAAACTTTTGATATGCCTAAGGATCTATTTAGCTTCTTTTTTAGTTAATACAATCAAATCATTAGGAGCATAATTAATCCAAAGGCTAATTGTTTTAGCCATTTTGGCCTTTGTGATCATTTGGCACCGACATACACATGAACTTCACTGTTTTCTATGAAGCTTATTTATTTCTGTACCCACAAAAGTTCATGAACTTCAAATGCCCACGTCGTTCATTTGTCGTATTCAATGGAAAGTGAATACTATTGCAAGCTAGCTCCATAATTCATGGATCATTGTCTCTTTTAATAAAAATGATATGGGATTATGCTCAACGATTGCCTAAACATAATTCAATTAAATTGTGTCAGACAAGTGCCACAAATAAGGCTATATTATATAATTTTAGAAATTTTTCAAATGAATAAAATTCAATTTATTCAACTTTTATTGGGTAATATATATATAGATTTACATATATATTTGGAAGTTTCTTTTCCAACATTTATACGGGTTTTAATAAAATTCCTTTGTTTAATTATGTAAATATGTTTATATTGGTGAATTGTTTGATCGAAATATGCAGATTGAAAAGGTGACAGTGAACACAAAAGGATGATTTTCGTCCAACATTTTCTGCAGTTCCCAAAAAAAAAGAAAAAGAAAGATTGGAAGAAAATCATTTTTTTTTAATAACAATATTTATATTCATGTATTTAACAAAAACTATTCTCTTTAAACCCATATAATTACGTTTTCTAAATCTACAAATGGGACATTTTTCAGAACAAGATGACTTTCTTCTAATATTGTTAGTGTTCGTTACGATTTTAATTTTGAAATGAAATTAGAAGAAACCATCTTTTTGAAACTGATACAAATAAAGTATTGTAATTTTCAGGCCAAAAAGCATTATTGTAATTTATGTATGATTCAATATTTGCTCATTAATGAATTAAAAATATTCTCTTTATATCCATATAATTACAGTTTCCAAATACGGAGATGAGAGAATTTCCAAATTTTATCTGATTTTGTTCTTAAAATATCTTTAATTTGCCAAAAGAATTATATTACATTGTCTCTCGTTTTCTTTGTTTTTATTTATTTATTTTTATGGTGACATTTATACATCTTTAATCTCAACATGTGCATAAATTATTTTATAACAAGTATAAAGTAGAATTATTGCTGTAAAAATTAATAAAAAAATACCCACTTGCAAATTGCATTTGGGACCGTAATAAATAGGCGTTTCAGTGAATTGAATAACAAAGGGCCTAAAAATAAATAGCTAGAACTAACGTGTTCCGAGTTAATTCTTGCAATTAATAATGTATTCTCTGCGGACCACAATCCCATCGTCAATGGATTGGACAAAAGATTCTTGAACGTTTCTCATGGCTTGAAGAGTAAAACAATGGCACATTTTGCAATGGAATCCTAATTCCTAATTTCCGTTTATTCTTCCATTCTACGTTTAAAAGTGTATTTAAAAGTTAGAGCTTTAAAGTAAAATTCAATTTAAGAGTTGAAATCATAACTCTATTTTACCCTTATTAATAATATTTGCAATAATAACTTTTTAAGCTCATACATATATATTTATGGCATGACAAATTAACATTTTCGACAAATATCACTATATACACATTCTGTTACATTCCAAATTTGCTACAGCAAAACATACTATAAGAATAGAATTGGAAATGAACTTATCATTCTACTACTATCCACTCTGTTACATTTCAACTCAATCCATTCCATTCTATTCCAGATCTTTTTAGCATATTAAACATGATACAACAAGTAAATCAACATATAGGAGTAAGCAGGAATGGGGAAGGTTGGATATAGGATCATATCCATACTCTTGTCATTATTATAAGTTCCTAAATTTTAGAATCAAATTTTATCTTGTAACACTCTAGAACAATCGTAAAATCTGTATTCTATAGGATAGTATATGATACTCTATGAAACTTATGAATTTTTTAGTATATTTTTATAATATTAAAATTTTAATATAAACTAATTAAGAGCATATGCTATATGTAGGTAAAAATAAAAGCTATGATTATAAGTTTCTAATTTTTGAAAATAATAAATGTAAAGATAATCTAATGTTTTATGTGTTATAAAAAAATATTAGCCAATAAAATATATTATTCATTTATTAATGGACATTATAACATATTATTATATGATATATGACTTTCATGTATATAATGACTTAAAGCGAATTACCAAATAATAATTTGCTACAATAGAATATCAAAGATAAGTACTTTCAAAATCATATATTATAAAAATGCATTAATGATACCATAAAAAACTATATACACAAAGAAGAAAGAGTTTCTAAAACTATATACTATACATTTCAATGCTTTCATAACATTTTATTTATTCAAATTGCAAAAATGCACATTCTCTAAAGGTTTAGAAAAGTAAAATTACGAAAATCTACCTCAAATAACATCTTGTACAAGAGACATTACAAAACAGTAAAAAGACAAAATAACAAGTCCATTAGAAAGCAAACCCTTTACCTGCGTAAATTTTACATTCTATTGGAAATTTAGTTTACCTAAAATATATGAACACTAAATCCATTACGGTAATTTTACAAGTACAATATTCAGTGAAAAACATAATAGTAAAAGTAATGTCAATATTAGGGAATAGGGTTAAAAAAAAAAAAGAAAAGAAAAGTAGAAATGATCAGAGAGAGAGAAAGATAGAATAATTGAAATATGAAATTCTTTAAGTTTTCTTATAAATGATGTGCGCAGTTTTATTCAATAGAGTTTACTCTTCCTACCAAACAAAACTTAATATAATAAATATTTTTTTAATCAAACCAAACTATATGTTTTGGATCGTAAATGTTTTAAACTTAAAAAACCATTTGGCCAGGTTCTACACATAATGCAACGTTTATCATAATGTGATTTTTCGTCGCAAAAGCATAAAGTAGAAACCCGATACACTACATGCTGCGAAAAATTGAATTTGCAACTTCTAAGTTATAATATCCCATAAATTAGTAATCAAAACATGAACATCTGAGTATTACGAAAAAGCTATGTCCTTGTATGATTAGGATTGATAAATCGAATAGGCTAAAAATTTACGAGAAACATAATAACCTTAATTGAGGAATCCTCATACACGCGAAAGTAAAAAATTTAATAAAATATAAAGAATATAATCAAGATAGTGAGAATCTGCTTCATATGAGACTCTAAAGTCGAGTTTAGGACAATCATACCTAAATTTAGGGCTTTTAGAAAAAGTTATTCGACCAAACTCAAATTTTATGATTAAAATAGAAAAGTTAGTTGAAGTGATTTGGTGAAGTTGGATTTTGAAAATAATTACCCAAAATTTCAATTTTGCCCTTAAAAGTATAATTACTTAATATAGTATAAAAATGATCGAAACCCCTAAAACCGAATTCGAAATGTGACAAAGACTTAAAAATAAGTTAATTAGGCATTAAAAGAAAATCATATAGTATAACTATATAAGTATACACGTATTTTTATGAGTATACCTAGTATATATAATAAATATACCCGTAAATTAACTTAAAACTATATAATTATACATAATAAGAGTTAAATTGGCAAAAATTAAATAGGAAAAATATCTTAAAAATAAAAAACATGTTAGAAACATGGTTATATGCATACAATTACTCATTATGTATGTTACATATATAGTATATATATACACGTATATTAATATAATAATTAAATATACTAAAATTATTCAAATATTACTAAAATTACACTAAAATTTAACCAAAACTTATCCAAATGATGTGAGAACAACTGGAATCCACGTGGCATTTCAACAATAGCTAGAGATTATGACTCAAAAGTGAATCATCAACAATTTGTCACCTCATACTTTTTGTTTTTCAAAAAGAATATTAAAATAAATTACTTAATACTTAAAAAAAAAAATCCAACCGACCCTAACTACTATAAATAAGACTCCCCTATAACAAATACACATTTAGGAACCTAAATTACAGAAAGGAAAATTTAGAAAAAATCAAAGGACAATAGAAAAATTAGAACAAAAACAAAGCAATGACCAAGCTAAGATAGTTTCCTAACCATCCGATGACCTAACGTAAAGCCTCGCTACCACCTAGCAAAGCCACCACCAATTAGGCTGGCCAACAACCCCTCTCAGGTCAATGGTGGCTGCAACTCCAAAGAACTCAGGTTCCGAGCTTCTGTCTTGTTTTTCTCTATTTTTGAAAAATTATTAAATTAATTAGGAAAAATATGGAAAAAATTAATTTTTAGGTTATTTTAGATGTAATTTCATTCCGTAAATTTATTTTAACAAAATTAGGAATATTTAATATACTTGCTTAACAAATGTACTATTCATCCGAAATTTGAAATTCAAAATAAATATACTAAATAATATAATTTCTAGCTTAAAATTTTTATATAAGATACTTATGATATATAGATAATTTCTATGTAGCTCAATTTTTTATTTGAATATTTTTAATATTTATTGTATTTTTTGGCTTAAAAATAGCTCGTAATTAGGCTAAAAATATTAAATAAATAGGATTTATGAAATTAAATAGTGAAATTGACCTATACTGATTTCTAATGAAGTATAATGATGTTAGGATAGGTTGAAAATAATTTTTTACAAAAAGAATTATATTTAGGTAATTAAGTATAATTTAGAGGTAAAATTGTAATTTCGAATATATAGGTGATAGATCGAAAACTTGAAACCAAGTAATAGCTGAATTCTACATGTTTTTAGGATTCTATTGAAATTTTTGAGGAATTATTTGGTAATCCAAACTATTTATTATAAATTTACATAATAAAATAACTTAAATAATGAACCAATACCCAATTCTAATAATAGTAGATTCAAATATGATAAATTGTTGAATAAAAACTATCTATTTGTATACTGGTCAGATTTGATAAAAATTATATTTTTTAATATATTTAATGATATTTTAATAACCGAGATACGTTATAGAGTATTAAGGTTAAATAATATCTATATTATGGATTATATTGACAAATTAGGTAAAATATGGTTTAATAACATAACGTATAACTGTGTTAAAAACTCAAATTACCTGTTAAAAGTTATCTCTAAAAATTAAGACTTGTAATACGTGTCGTTAAGTCTATATGAGCCTAACAACACTATTTTTACTAAAATTTAATAAACCTAGGTAATATAAACTATATCTCTACAATATTATTAATTTACATACTATTATAACTCTACCGTAATTGAAACGTAATTTAAACGTAATTTAAACGATTAAAAGTACATTTTCATAATAGTATAATTGCGTACATTATTAATACTTAATAACTTAACTCGATCGATATAATGAAACTATATATTATTATATAAGGAAAATGATAATATACTTTATATATATATAGTCACTTTAGATAAGATCCTAATGTTTTCGTAACCATTACAAAAACTAAATTTAGATTTTGTATATATAGGGTCTCTTAGTGATCAAACCGTTAACGATACGAGCTTTTCGAAGTGAACGTCAGGACAAGTAAGTGGAATCAATGTTTTACCGCATTTTGGGATATTATTTCAGAATATTTGGAGACTTTGATATGTATTAACTTGTAATTATAGTTAGCTGTTGGTGCGTATGCAACGTTGTAGTTAGGTTTCGATTTGCTGTGATAAGAGCTGAGCTCCATGATATGAATGTTTTGTGAGTATTATTATTAAATTGTTTGAGCTGGATTGATCACCCTAAAAAGATGAACTAACTCAAACTTGGCTTAATATCTAATTTAATATGCATCGTAACCCACTAAGAGTAACGATTAGAATTCTCGGGCCAAACACGGACTCCCTTCAATGAGGATGGTTGAAATGGTCCTTTTCCTACCCTTAGCCAAATTAAGTGACAGGAGAGGAGGTCACAGCAAGGTTGGAGGCCTTAGTTCAAAGGTAGTCACAAGAAGAGGGTACTCTCCATTGCATAAGCCCTGGTTTGATTTCAATCCATGAATATGTGACGTCAATCTCCTCAAACCGAATTAGAGCGAGTAAAATTTCTCTGATCTCACAATGAACCGAATAACGTCATATAATGGTATTTTCTTGTACATATATTGCATCTAACCAACTTGATTAAAAACCCTACTTGTGATGTGCTAAGTGCATGCTTCTATCTTCACCCCACTTACTGAGCAAGTTGTCACTCATTTCCCTATAATTTGTTTTGTAGGTTCTAAATGGCTTATAAGTGCTTACCCAACACCAAAACCCTAGTAAACTAGGACAAGGAGCAAGATACAACAAAAAATGGCTAATTATTACCCTTAGTATTAACTTTTTGTCTTTAACTACACAAGACTCTTCAAAAGGCTTAATAGTTTTCAATATTTTGGTCTATATATGAAATGACAGATACTTGTAGGATTTACTACTACTCTTTTACAAGGTCAAATGATAAGTTTATTATTACAAATTATTTCAAAGAATTACTTCACAAGTTTATATCAAATAAGTATCAAATTGGACACTTCAAAAGGGTAAAGTCGAGTACGCCTTGTGTCAACTAGGTCTAAGATAGTAGTTGTGAGGACAGTTTCTATCTTAGGATGGTTCATACGGTGGAATTGTTACAACTTCACCTTTTTCGAGGCATGACAATTCTGAAGTGGTATCAGAGCATTATTCCTAAGAATTCGCTTTAAAGTGTAATTCTTAAAAATATGCTTTGAAGTGTCATAAATAAAATGAGTTAGACATGTTAGGAAACATTGAGTATGGGTAATAAAAAGGGATTTAAATCGTATGTGAATACATAACCATAATATTTATATACTTACAGTGAATTTAGGGTTATAATAAGTAATATTGATTTTGGAATTAATAAACTTTTATGTAACTAGTTCTGACAACTATAGAGAAACACTCCCTAATCTCTTTATCAACCCTTAAGTAAAGTAATAAGGAATTGCTTATAAAATATAGAATACTATTCTTCAATATTATTACTAGATATAAATAACTAGGTAATATTGTAATAATATAGAAAAGTTGTGGCAGACCTAACTTAGAAATCAACACTTTCCGTGCTCATCTCTTAGATTTCCTGAAATAGTGCTTTAGACCAATTAACTAATTACTGCATAACTTATTTTCTTATAAGCATTGAGATATACTATTAGGATTTAATAAATTAGAACTTGATAGTAAACCTCCTACAATACTTAGAATATTACGTAATAGATTAGAAGAAATTACAAGTTAGAAGTTTTGAAAAGTCAAATAGTTACTAAGAAGAGAAACTCCAAAGAAAAACTTTAGTGCTAATCTGGAGAGTAATAAAGTATTGAATAAGATAGCAACTTAGTCTGAAATAGTTAGTAGAATTTAGAGAAGTGAATTAGACAAAACCTATTCACAAGAGGTATTATAGGACCTGATTCAAAAGATGAAGTAGAGGATTGTAAGATAAACTTAAGAGATTAAACTAGGAAAGGCGATATGGTCAATCTTAAAAAGGTAAGTCGAAACAACAATATGGTAGATAGGATACAGTATAGGGGCCATGAACTTTTACTAATAGATAGAAGAAATAGTATGTTTATACTCAATTATGACATTAAACCTTTGTTTTAACCTTAAACAAAGTTGGAATACTGTAGTATTATTGATTGAATCAAAGAGTACTTTGTGACATAATATATCTTAACATTAACATGACTATATTCTTTAATAAAAATCTCCTCCAACCTAAGATATATCGATGATCTTATCAATATATAGTCTTCGTAATACGACAGTGTAATTGGAATAAGTATGACTTAGAGTGGAACTCCGTGTTAATTAAACTAAATGTCACATATATTGATAGCATAGTTGCATGAATATATGCATATTCGAATGTTTTGGTAAGATTTGAAGTTAAATGAATTATAGGATGCTTGATAAATATAGAAACATATGAATGTTAAATTAGATTATTTCATAAGTTTTGAATCGATACTCTTTCATGTTAGCATGTAATTGTTTAATTCTATAGAGCTAAATGGTATAATATTAAGATGAAACCGAGTAGTTAAGATGCATCTATTTAGATAACTCCCTTCATTGGCACATAACTATAGAATGTCCTAAAAACAGAGATAGAGTTATGATCTATATATCCAACTTTACGAACTTTTGTAAATAACTAAAAAAAAAATGAGATATGCTAAGATAGTATAGTCGAATTAGACACTTCAAAGGAGTAAAGTCGAGTATACCTTATGTGAACTAAGTCTAAAATAGTAGCTGTAAAGACAGCTTCTATCTTAGAATGGTTTATACAGCGGAACTATTACGACCTCAACTTTTTGGGACGTGACAATGGTCCTAAAAACATTTTACTCCACATGGACAAGAAAACAAGTTCTTACTACATCAATATACTTTTGGAGACATTTAGTTTTTGTCTATTTTGGGTTAACATGTCGAGTTTGTGTTTCCTAAAAATTCGCTATGTCATTAGATTGTAGAAGGCATCAATTATTACGAAAATATACATAAACTTTTTGTTACATTTTTATAATATTAAATTTTTAAGGTAAATTATAGACAACCTAAAAACATCAATGCTTTCATAACATTTTTTTTATTCAAATTGCAAAAACGCACATTCTCTATGAGTTTAAAATAGTGATGTTACGAAATCTACCTCAAATAATATTTTATACAAGTGATAGTACAAAACCAAAAAAAAAAAGGACAAAATAGCACGTTCATTGGAAGGCACTCCCTTCACCTATGTAAACCTAACATTCTATTAAAAATTTAATCTACTTACTTAAAATATATGACACTAAATCCACAACGGTAATTTTACGTATATAACATTTAATGAAAAACATAATAGTAAAAGTAATTATAATATTAAGGAAGAAATGAGATAAGAATAACAAGAAGGAAAAAAAAGATAGAAATGATACAAGAGAAAGGTAGAACAAAGGAAGTATGGAACTCTTTAGTGTTTCTTATAAATGATGTGCTTAGACTATAATTAAGGTGAGCGCAGTTTGATTTAGTATAATATTCTCTACTCTTGCCAAAACAAAACTAAGTATAATAGTACTTTTTTTTTATTTTTAAGTCAAACATAATACCTTATGGATCATAAATCTTTGAGTGGTACAAAAAGAGCAGTTTAGGGTCTGGTTTGATACATGATTCAACCATTATCATAATATGAATTTTCATTGCAAATATATAAAGTAGAAACTTGTTGTCTACATGTTGCAAAAAATTAAGTTTACATTTCCATTTATGGGCAATCTAAAAAGCATTTTATCACACATACACAAGAAAACAAATTCTTACTACATCAATATATTTTTGGAGACATTTGATTTTAGTTTGTTTTAGATTAACATGTTGGATTTCCAATTCCTAAAAAGTAATTATGTCATTGAGATTGTAGAAAGAATTAATCATTACGAAAATGTACATAAATAGTGATAGGTTATTTTGGGCATAGGCCTCCAAGCCTAAGGTCGATTTCCTTATAGTTTGGATAAAGCTTTAAAACCTATGATCGAGCTCTCCCTGCTTGGCTGACCTCCCTTCAATCCATAATAGGTTATTAGCATGAAAGATGACCCAATAAAAATGCAAGTCGAGCACTTAGGAGCTCAGCTAACCTCACCCAAGAAGATTAACTAAGCTCTCTTCTTGCTCTAGCTCTTAAGAACCAGGCCTTCCAACCCACAATATAATAGCCTAACTCACCAATTCAAACAAGGCTCAAGTGGGAGCAATTCGTCTAAGGAAAGTCAATAGCTAGATCATGCCTCTCTTGGGATCTCTTTCACAGATCTTAGGATCATTATTCACTTTCCTAAAATAGCTCGCTAAACTCACTTATAAATCCTAAGTAAGTCCTTAAGTAAAAGAGTTCTCACTTCTTGACTTTTGCATACACTTTGTTTTTCTTTCTCCATTTAAATACATCCTGACTTAATAATCATAATAATTGTACCAAAACCACTTACAATGGTCCTTTGAGCTTATGTGTGCTCACCTTGCAAGTTATCCTTAATCTTAAGACCTAACCAAAATCCTTCAACGACATTATGGCAAATGTGCAATCAACAACTCAACCCCCTCAAAAAAACTAGGCAAATTGATTCGCAACGCTTTGCGAAACTGGAAAATTTGTGCAAACTGCTAGTAACATAGAATGAAGCAATCAAGGATGATAATGATAAACTCTATGTACAATCCCCTAGACATGGAAGGAACAACATACCACCACCACCACCACCTATTTCAAGGGACCCCACACCAACTCAGGAAGTATGGTTTAAAGGCAACCGCAACCATGCTTACACTAAAGATATTTTACCAACTACTTCTCGTAGCCGAGCTGCAACATAACCAATTCTGCTGGTTGCTTCGCGCAACCATACCCACGTTGCTGCTTAAAACAATCACAACAAGCCATGTTAAGTTTGGCTACAACATCCAGTTGACAATTTGGACCTAGATAAGCTCGATGACTACATCAAGAAATTAGCTAACATAAGGGAGTTGAAGAAAAGCAACCCTTCTTGCAAGTATGCTAGCAACTAACCCTTCTCTTTCTATAAGATTGAGGATAAGTGAATTGGGGATTATCGTACGTTTCTCAAAGCCGAATTCCCACTCTACCATTTTGGGTTTACAAACTTCTTATAAAGAGGAAATTGCACCAAGAGAACTTATAGAGCATTTACTTAAGATTGTGCCAAGAGATGGTTTGGATGACACTTGGGCATTAATGGTGGAGATTGAATCCCTAACCGAAGGTCAAGAGAGGGCTTATATCCTAAACTTCACACTGATTACTAGAAAACTACATACAATGCTTGTTTGCATATGGTTGCTCATGCATAGTATATGTTTGACGACTTGTTTGAGATTGATTATGCGTGAGTAATAATGAGAATATCGAACTCCCATTTCACTAAGCAGTGGTTACTCATTCCCCTATAGTGTACTCCATCTCGTGGGTTTTAGGATCTTTGTGTTTAACAGGAGAATCACTAAGGTAAGTATGGGAACAATACAAAACGGATAGAAAGAATGTGGTTTACTTAGAAAAAACACCTTGTTGCTTATGTTTTTCTTTTTGTATGTTTTAGTGAAAACTTTCAAAGTTCTAGAGGTAGTGAAATTTTTCTTTGCTAACTCATGAGGTGTAGTACGACTTTATGGACCTCTGTTTGCTAGAGGACTTTCAATTGTAAATGTTATTTTCTTTTTCAACGAATGAATAAATGTTTTAGACTCTTTACGAGTATTTTACAAGTGATAAAGTATTCGTGGCGAGTTGTCATAATTGGGGTCCCCCTCAAAGTGTGACAAACACTATTCAACACAGTTACCTTTAGCATTATATTCAATGCTAGGTTAAAGAAGAAGAATGCCTTAACAAGAAGAGGTGGACAAACAATAATGATCAACCCATAGGCACTAACAATAATAATAATAATAATAATAACACCACCGATGAAGTCGTTGATTTAATTATCTATTGTACTTCCTACCCCAATCAAAAAAATAGTATTTTGCAAAGTCTCATCACCTGATATGATTTAATAAATGCAAGACTTTATGTTCTGGGCTCCAAAAATAACTTAAATCCCTCTTATGCTAAACAAACTCCTATGCTCTAAGACTGCCTTTAGGTGACCAAAGCCCTTTACCCCTCGGGCCTTAAGCTCTAAGACCATACCAAGGAGACCAAGCTCATGACCTCTTTAGATCTTGTGCCCCAAGACCACCTTAATGAGTAGAGCATCTTACCTTTCCAAGCCTCTCATTCTAAGACCACTTAAGGTGAACAAAGCATCTGACCCCTACATGTCAAAATGGGGATACCATCTTTGAAATAACCCAATACCTTCAATTCGAGGTACTCTTAACTAGGCGTCACAACCTTAAGTAAAGAAATCAACCACAATTCACTTTGGTCTAATCAACTATCTTCCTAAAAACCAACAACAAGACGCTTCAATAACAAATTCCTAAAATTTTAAAATGATAGGAAATATGAACACGTAGGTATAAAGGAGTAAGCACACAAAAAGAATTCTCATTTACCAAATTTGCCAAGCAATAATTACAAAAGAATAAGTCAACATTCTGACTTCACCTATACAACGAATTGGTCAAATGCAAAAAGAACATAAGAAAATGACTTGGCTAACTACAAGAGATGCAATTGCTCAGAACATATGTCTCATGCACATGAGGGTCATCCAGCCCCAAACCTAAGGATATGGTCAATCTTACGCTTGATTTACCTAATATGGCATTTCCAGTGTAACTAGTTACTTGATCGAAAGAATGTGTGGATCAAGTTTGACAACTTGACAAGCCTCCACATTATAGTGAACTTCTTCGTGGCAGCTTCAAACTAAAGGGTGCTCTTCTACTCAGATACCTTGTTTTTGTCTTCTTCACCTAAAAGCACATCTAAATAATTCAAAAAAGGCATCTCTAAAATTAGTGTAATTCTCCTTCACATCTGCCTTAGCATCTTTCATGGTCTTCACAAAGACCCTTCATTAAAGAGCCTCCCACTCAGGGCTGTCCATAATTCTTTAGAACACCTTATCATAGACAACCTTTGGCATATCCTCACTAGTAATTTATGTGTCGCTCATCTATCCAGATACTTTAGCCCTCAAATCCCTTTTGTCTTCTCCAAATCGATACATCATTACCTCTATCATTGTGTTGTTGTCCTTAGTCTCTGTAAGCTCAGTATCTATAATGAATAACTTTAACCACAGTTTTTCCAACTACTCCTCAAGCTCTTTGTTATGTCATACTATAATTAAGTGTCGATGTCCAAGTTTAGTAACCTTCTTTTGGCCCGCTTTGACTTGCTCACAAAGATAGGTCTTCCTAGCTTCAACATTCCTTAAAAGGTCTTTAGCTTTGATTTTCTTCTATGATCCCCCCCTTGCAATTTACACTAGTCATTCTTAGTATTATAAGCTCTCTGCAACAAAGTATTCACTTTAGGATGCTAGTGATTCCTTTACCTAATCATAGTATCAAGGTCTATAGTGCAATAAAGCACCTCCTGCTTATCATCCCTTCATGGTTTGAACACTTCATCGATATGTGCTCATACCTACCAAGCAATTCTTGAGTTAATGATATAATAACTCCACAATGCAATGTCTAGAACAAAATGATACTTACATCATATAATTTTACGTAAATAAAGTCTTTAAAATGTTTTGGAGTAAGCTCTTCAACATTCTTCTCAAAGTCAATCTTATCCCTCGGTAGGATAAGCCTCTAAGGATCTCCTTTTACACCTCTCAATTTCCTTACCCTTTATCATTCAAGCATATCCTAATTCAAACGAAAATATGACCCCCAAGCTTTAAAGAGCTCAACTGACCTCGCCCAAGGACATTGATTAAGCTCTCTTCTTACTATAGCTCTTTAGATTCGAGCCCTCCAACTATTATGTACAAGCTCAACCCACTAATTCAATCAAGGTTCAGGTAAGAATAGTTCATCTAAGTAAGGTAAGTCAACAATCAAATCACGCTTGTCTCAAGATCTCCTCTATAAATCTGGGGATTATGATTCACTTCCCTAAAATAGCTTACTAGACTTAATTATCAATACTAGGTAAACCATCAAGTAAAAGAATCCTTACACAAGGACTCTCAAGTGCACTTAGTCTTTCTCTCTCTCCACTTAAATATATTTTGACTTAAGTATCGAAGTAACTACACAGAAACTCTTTCTGGCAATCCTTTGAGCTTTTGTGTGCTCATCTTGTAAGTTATCCTTAATCTCAAGCCACATCCAGAATCACTCATCAAAAATAAAAAAGCAAAGGATATAACCCAATTGTCATAATAAAGAAAAAGGCTTAGTTACTTGGAAAAATAATCTTTGTGCTTAGTAGTTACGCCCCAACTCGCAACAAAACTTTCATAATACAATCAATAATATTCAAAAAGAATTTTGGTTTCCAATATCTAGAACTTCAATGAAATTATTCAAAATTTAATTAGAGATTTAGTCTTTGCCTTCATTTGTTTTATCACATAGCAAGAATTCTTTTTTAATAAATTAAACAATTCGGTTCATTTCCCCAAACCGAACAATGAAACGGTTACATATGAGGAGCCAAACCACTAACCAAACCGTTTACTAAAAAAAAAAAAATCCAGTTTAATTTGATTTGAGCTTCTGTAGTTTCTTTTGCTTAGCCCTAACTACAATCTATAGGTTTATTTCTCTTTGATTTTTTAAAAGCTTAGAATGTAAAAATATAATATCATTTTACATCTATATTATCATTTTTATAGGGTGGATACTTGATATTGTAGAACCCATACTCTATGTACCTTTCAAAACGGGCATAAGACATTGAGATGTCATATTCATACCTTATACAATATACATGTTACATAAGAATTGCTCTTTTCTACCAATATACATACATATATGGCCTTTTTCTTTGTATAACGGCTGGAATTTTATATCGTTGGCCCACGAAATTGGACAAAATTCTCATAGTAAAATTTAGAGTCTCGCTTCTTCTCTTTATTTTCCTGGTAATAATATGTGTGTGTGAATATATATGATATATAATAATAACAATTTGATGCCTCACATAGAAACAACATTCTACTAATAAGATGATATTACTGGGTTATATTTTGATGGTCTTGCAAATACTAGAACCCACAATTTCGGAGACGACATCATAAGACAAACTTGACACGAGTAGAAATATAAGTATACAGATAAACCACGAAATTAACACACAACATGAAACACGATTACAACATAAATTCTTATTAACATAAACTAATTAGTTGGAATCTTGATCGATTTTATGTACTTTTTAATACCGATGTCAATTTAATACAAGATACGAATTCAATCCCACACAAACTGTCTCCAAACAAATACTTGTTCACAAAAACTGGTTTCTAATTTCTATGGTGGTATGTTCAGTATAGTTCTTGATCAAAAATAAAAATTTTACGTTCAACGTACTTTGTCTTGTATAAGCATAGCAAAGATAATACATATAAAAATGTTTAAATTTATAATTTCGAGCAGTTTAATATCTAAATATTCAAAACTTGAATTTCAGTATTTAAATCTTAAAACTCAAACACTCATTTAAACAAATTGAAAGTTTATCTTAAAATTTAGAAAATCGTTTGAACAGATATTAATGTTTTAGATACTAAAATTTAGCTTCTGAATATTTGTATATTAAATGCATGAAAGCTATTTTAACGGTGCCATTTATGTCAGCCGACTAGTAATAAAAAGGAACACATTCCTATGTCTCATTGCCACATCAGAAAATGGTACGATAATGATTGAAAAATTTACACAATTCGATCCGTGTATCATAAACCATTGACCACTTGTATGATTTCTCTAACAGACTAGCTTTTACAAAATCGACATCAACTTTCTATGGGAGTTGTAGTTGTCCCCATGAGGATATCTTAACAATATAAGATCTTATTTTGTAACTTGTATGCCGTGGAACATGCCGCAATTAATTAAATGTCCTCTTGGGATCAAGAGTGTTTAGTTGTGGGGATTTGTTCGGTAAGTGTTAAGTAGTATAGTGTGAATACATACGTCAAATGTAAGAAATGAACATTGCTTTTGTGATGACATTACGAATAGAACGAGATAGAGAGTGATTGAAGGAGAAACAGCCAGTCTTAACAAGCCCACAAAATGGAATGATAGTTGGAGAAAATTAAGTTTGCAATGCCTAATATTTGGAGCAATGGCAGTTTGAATGCTAGAAATATCAATCCTCAATACAGGGCCTCTCTTGAGAGAAAAGCTAGGCAATGTCTATAAGATATAGCAATCAATAATCACCATTGGATTGTTTTGATACCAACATACATGAATAAGTCTTCTAGGAAAGATACATATAAGCACAACTCAATAGCCTTAAAGCAACTTAATGAGTCTACAGAAAAATGTTAAAACTAAATAAGCAAGTATTAATGGACCTTATTTCAAGCCTACCAATTTAAAATTCCCTATATCATTCAAATACCAATATGGTCATCTAAACCCTATTGCTATTTCAAATAATTTACACAAACTATCAATAGACTTAGCTACTTCTAATGTGTTTATATTGTTACTTCTTTATCGAGGATACATTAGGATAACTGACATGATTTCAATTTTGGAGATAAATGATAGAACAATAGGGCATAAGATACAACAAGTAATGAGAGAATGAAAAGATGAACAATTTACATGGACCCCCAAAAGAATAGGGGCAAAAATTATAAGTGAGATTGAACCAATCCAATATAGTATAACCATTAATAGCATAGTAGTTCTGTCACGATCTCATAAGAGTCCATTCTCCTAACAAGTCTAGAATTTTCTATTCCCTCACTTATTCTACAATATATACACCATAATATATATACAAAATTACAAGAATTAAAAGCCTAATACATATAATAAGAAATAACTAAATGCTAAGAGAATACAAAATAGGAAACTACCAATAAAAACCATAATTTAACCTTTTGCTTGTCCTTTTTCCTAGATGTTCTTATATAATAAAATGTTATGTAATAATTCAAGACATAAACTCAACAAATGTCTATATTGGTTTGAACTTGAACAATTTAAAAAAATTACTCTTATACCATAGAACACTAGATTGTAGTTCCTTTAATGAACACTGCCTATCCCTATCTCTCTCTATTTTATAATATATATACATACATACATACATAAATATATGTATGTATATACAAATGATTATGTCATTTCAATTCATTACACATAAAATTCGAGGACAAATAAATTATTCAACCTTACAACTTCAGAGTTTACAACAGTAAGGACAATCCACCAATATATCCAAAATAATTTCTTTGAACCACATCGAATGTGAGCTTAATTTCCTACTCTGACAAAACCTCTAGTGTTCTCTTCATGGTCTTGATGAACAAAATTAGAAGAGAAAAATAAACTAAATTACCTTGCAAAATCCTCCTATGAATTGATCAAACTAGATCTAATCGACATGGTGTAGGTTAAAAAAGACCTAGTGATTATGCAATAACGTTCACATATTGCATGATGCTTGCAGTTTTTTAAGTCTAAAATGGAGGATTAGGTGGGTTATTAGTATTAAATATGTCCTAATAGCCTCATAGATTGAGCAATTAATTGGTATGGGGAATGAGTTATTCTACCTTCATCTAAAAATTTGAAATCCAAAAATGTTGAAGGGTCCATGTTAAAGAAATATGCATAATGTATATATAAAATTCTAAAAATGCATCAAAATTACTTTGGAATAAAATATGATAATCTTTTGCTAATTGATGTTAAGGGATTTAATGAAAAATTTTCCATAATCAACGTTATGTTTAAGTTCCACCGAAAAAAAATATGATAGTGATTGGGTGCAGATTGCTCCAAAGTATCTTGTATTCCTTGTTGAACAATCTACCTGCTAAAAAGGCTCCCGTAGTTTTGTCTAGGAGAGCCCTCTAATACTTAAGTTAGCAATGAAAGATTATAATAGAAATAAGGGACATGTTTGAGTGTTTGAAAAAGTGTTTGAAAGTGTTTTTGGGAGTGCTTGGGATGGTTAGGAATTGAGAGAGTTCAAGAGAAGAGAGAGGATACCATACCTTTGGCTCCTTACCCTATTTATAGGCTAAGGAGCTTACCTACTAAGGACACTTGTTGTCCTAAGGTTTGGTTGTATTTTCCGTGTACAAGAGAGATGCATTATAAAAGGAGAGGAGGTGGAGGGAGGATAGAACGACTTTGTTCTTCAATCAACCATAAACATGCTAACAGCCACATCTGAAACTTAAGATATGGACATGTCCATGGCTACTAGATATGTTGGTCATACCACAGATGTCAAAGGGTAATTAATGGGAAGAGAGAGAGAGAGATGAAGATGTTGCTAAATGGAAGTACTCATATGCTCCAAGCTATATGCTAAAATCTTATCATATGCCCAAGAGGAAGGAGGTAACCTTGGCTAAATGGGGCCAAGCCAAGATGTTCAATGAATCTAAGGTGCTCAAGGTAACCAAGTTAGGTCATGCTGGCTAGTGAGTGATCTAAGCAAGGTGAGATACCCAATAGTCCTAAGGTACTCAAGAAGGTTCAAGTGGGCTTGAGTTCATTAGATGAGGCTAGCTTGTAGCACAGGAGAGCTGCTTAGGAGTATTTAAGCAGGCCAAGGCACTTAGTCTTGGCTTAGACTCAAAATGACTTATTAACTGTATGGAAAAACAATTCAACACATTTAAACGTTAGTTTAAAATGGAAAAGAAAAATGTTAAGAAAAACTGTCAATGAATAATTAACACATGCAAATACTAGTGAGCTATTTAAGAGAATTGTATACCAAAAAAGTGTGAAGTCTATAGGAGAGATATTTGCTCAGTAATAATTTATAAATAAATAGAATAAGAAAATAAAATATGCTTTAATATATTGTCTGAAATAGAATATGCTTTAAAATGCCATTAAGGGTTGTAAAGATGAATTGGAAGCACTAGCTTAATAATATAGATTAATAATAAATATAAATAGATAAGAAAAAAAAACTTTATTTAAGGGTATAAAAACTAACTAGGAATATTGTCTTTGAAAAATAGATTGATAGGAGAAAAAATGTGCTTAATATGCTATTTAGCATCTTCAAATATGTTTTAGTATGCTATTTAAGGGTTGTAGAGATTATTAAGAACTATTAGCTTAAAAAATATATAATAGAAGTAAATAATAATAATAATAATAATGGATAAGAAAATGAAATATGCTCCAGTATGTTATCTAAGGTCTTAAAATATACTTTTATATACTACTTAAGAGGTATAGAGATGAATAGAAGAAGATAAGAAAATAAAATATGCTTGAATATGCTTTTTAAGATCTCAAAATATGTTTTAATATGCTAGTTAAAAGGTGTTAAGATCTTGTAGAGGATCAAATTTAGTATTGGGCTTCAAGCCCATTAATCAAATGGATTTGACTCCTCGAGCTAAAGTGATAAGGCCTGAGGAGCCAAGCCATAAATTATGGAGATAATCAAGGGAGGCTTGGCATGGTAGACTTGGAGTAAAGCCTGTTGGATCGGTCTATCCGATCCGATCCAACCTTTATTGGTTTGGCTCACACTAGAATAATAAATAAAGTCTTTACTTAGACCTAAACCCATGAAAATAGCCTACTTAAGATATATTAATAAGAGGTTTCAATCTTAACCATTGATAATCGTCATAATCTAATGAATGTGATCAATTACCGTTTCCTATAAATACTCTACTCGCATCCTCATTTAAAGAAGAGAAAAACTCCCATTAACACCGTTACCCTGTCGAAACTTTACCTCAAGAATCAAACACCTAAACACTTCAAGAATACAACCTCGTTCTTCATTTGTCTTGAAGTTTGATGCAATCGTGCTCCTCCACCTGTCACCATACGTGGTAAAGCCTTACTAAAATTATCTACCCCTCCTACCTATGCTTCTTTCTTGACCATCCTGTACGAGTCACTCAAGTTATTTCTTTAGTCACGTGTAGCGTAACTTTATACACAGCACGCACGTAACACTTGCATCTATACCCAACACCTCCATAAATCTCAAAATACGTTTTAATATGCTATTTAAGGGGTGTGGAGAGGTATAGGAATATTGACTTAATAATATTGATGTAGATGTATATTAGGTATAGTTGAGACTAAAAGTGGCTCGTATAGTTCCTATAGAGATTGAAATGTTAAAGCATCACTTGAAAGAGTTTGTGAAAAACCCTATATTGTGTTATTACACTAATAAATTATTTCAATCTTACCTTCTTTTTTTTTTTTTTTTACCTTAGTTCACTTATGGTTTTTCACATTAGCTCTTATGTATCACTCTCTCTTTTTTTTACTTGCTTAGCTCTTGTGTGTCCTATAATTCATAATGATGAATTCAAATCATATCCTTAACGAAGTGGTATCTTTACGTCTGATTCAAATCCAATATAACACCTATGGATACATAAGAAATATATTAAATCAATTCTTTTTAATGAATAAATCTAATCATGCACCATATTTTATATTTTCTTCAAATATATAAACTTCTTTTAACATCTTAACTGGAATTTAGGCATTTGTGAGGGTCAAGATACGAAAGCTATGACCTTGTAAGTGTCTATAATTTGTAATTCTTATCAATCCCAAAGAAGAAAGGGCTAATGTTTAGGCATCTATTAGTAATACACAAAGGAGTTTCGTAAATTTATCAAATAAAATGAAAAGAAATAATTACAATTGAAAAATAATAAACATATAAGATAAAAGGTTTTATTTTTTATACCATTAACTAGTACTTTAAACCACAGTTAACAGTTGCTAACACGGGCAGGGGACTCAACATTAATTAATTACCGGGCAGGGGACTCAACATTATAACAATACAACAAGGAGCTGATTTGGAAGCAAACTAATGGACGTATAAACACGTGTCGACAAGACCGCATCTTCCGTCTTTCCAGAAATGGCCTTAAAATGGGACGTATCGCTAAGGTACACCACATGCCGAAAATTCCCACGTGACAATAATTGGATGAATTGGGTCCCTTTGATTTGATATTACATACCGGAGTACGCTATAAGGACATTCTTAGAACCAAACGGGAAAAGTTGACCTTTCAGGTTTTTTTTACTTTTGTCTTTTTTTATTTTATGGTAATATTACTTTTTGTATTTTATGGTAAGTTGTGTTTTCTTTATGATAATTATAAAAAAGATTTTACATCTACCAATTTTTTTACAAGTTTTAATAACTATGTATTTTCATTATTTTTAGTAACTATGATAAAAAAATAATAAAAAATTAATACTTACCAACTTTTTCGTAACACATATACTTAGTAGTATTGATAGGAGATTTTATATATGAGCCTCTTAGGCCCAAACCGATTTGTTTAAACCTTGAGCCAACCTATTTAAGCTTTAGACCAACGTAATCCACCATCAACCAACCTAACCTACTAAGCAATTAACCTATCTAAGGAACCTCTTAATAAAGACTAGACATCATCTAATGCATAGACTAGCATTAGGACAATCATAAAGGTCACAAGATAAGTAGATAAAGCTCCAAGACCTAGTCAATAACTACATCCTAACATTCTCAAAATATACCAACCTGTACAATCCCACTCCTTAGATTTAGTGGACGTGCCAACATACTGTATATGCTCCTAAAACTACGACGGCCCTCCTCTATGAATAGCCAAACGCTCTCATGGTAACTCACCTTGACTTCCTTACGTACTTAGCCTATATTAAGCTCTTAAGCTTTCTTATCTATTCTCTTACGAACACCCACTGACATAAGCATCGAAATAATCACGTTAGAAACTTAGCGTCCCTTATTCTATTCTCTCTTCTAGGCTCATTACATATTCATGCAAGGCCTAAACACACTAAACTCTATCGATAAAATCCTACCAACAACAACTGGTAACATTATCAGAAAATGTACATGTGGATGAGTGGTTGAAAAACCAATCACATTTCCTTAACTTGTAATATCACCCTACAGTATATAAGGTGGCATATTAATACAATTGAATTTTTTTTGTAAGGTGTACTTGACACGAATTCTTACGTTAAGCACTCCATCTTTCCTTAATAACACATATGCACCCAATGGTACTTATAAATTTTAGTGTGCTTAATAAAGCACTAGTGCCTCTAGCTCTCTCTTTTCCATTTAGTTTGACAAAGCCTAACTTTAGTAGTTATATTTTGCATTTGTGCCTTGCATGAGGCAATGGCTACTCCTAATGCTTTTTCTTATCCTTTTTTTCTTATTAAAAAATTTTCGCCATAATAATAACTAAGATATGATCATTATAATATATAATAATAAAATAATTTTTTATACTTTAGAAATCATAAAATTAATGATAATACGAGGTCACAAATGATTTAAAAATTTGGGTAAGTAAGGTAATTTTGATTAAAGTAATCCTTTATAAAGTAGTAAGTTATTTAAAAAGGAAAGTTGCTTAAAATGTTGATTTGACATCCTAACATCTCATTTAAGTACCTACGTATAAACATATCCTTATTGGATCCACTCACATGTGAGAAAAAGAGTATTTATTAGAAAAAAAAATAAAATAGCAAAAGAAAGAGAACCAAAAAAAAAAGGGAAAAATTATACTTCAAAAATAAAAAATTTATGGTTAATTGTAGATACATTCCCTCATATTTATTTTATACATGCGCAATCTCTTTGGTAGCATTTAAGTGGTAAAATTAGGTAGTAGAAAGAGAATTGGACACGATAATATAAGAAAAAAAAATGGTACAACTTTTTTATATGATGTTTAGTGTGTGCAACACTAAAGATGGATTTTATGATTGAAAGGTTTTCTAAAAATTAAAAAAAATAATTATACATATTGTAAATAATAATTAATTTTAGTAATGTAATCTAGAACTTTGGTGTAAAATTATTTTTAGAATTTCAAATATGCAATTATATTATACTATGAAATAAATTTTTATACCATTAAATATAAGATACAAATCTTTTTGTTCTAATCCAACATCCCAATACCCTTTTTATCTAGCAACCTTAGCCAATATATGCAAACCGAATAATTTAGTAAAAAATTTATCCCATACTGTGCCATAAAAATATAACAACCAAATGATACCTTTATTTTTAAAATTAAAAGTTTAAACCTTTCATTTTCTAAAAATGTGTTCCCCTCTTTTTTTTTTTACTAAAGACCATCTTACCCCTTAAAAATAGTAAAAATGGATTTTAGTATTTCTTTTAATTAGTTTAATTAATTAAAGAATAGTGAAATGTAGTTTAAAAATATATTTCTTTAAATATCAATGGGTGTAAACGCTTAAATGCAAAAACAAAGAATCAAAACGTATATAGAGTAAAAATCTCTAGATTATATTGTTATTTTTCTTTTATTTTCTCAATCATATATTATAATTTAGAATAAAAGATATTCAACCATAATCTATATTATTGAAAAAAAAAATAGTATTAATGTTATTAAATTATAATAACCGTGTCGATACATTGTGTTATTTATCCTACCCGTCGGTCAACTAAATGATGATCTCTCGATGACAGAAAAGGTCATTTTAGGCGTCGACGTCGTCGTCGGTGTGCAACTGTTCCTAAAGGGTGAACATCACCCCTTTCATAATTGTGTCTGAAATAAGGCCTTCAAAGCTGACCTGGAGAAATCAGAGCATCTAGGAGAATCTTAAGACTTTGTGGTGATTAATATCTCTTTAGCATCAACAAGATGTGACAAATATATTAATGGTCGTGGAGTTAAACTATTTGGAAGTATATCCGTGAAAAATGACAAAATAGTTTTGGTTTTTAGGAATAGGAAATTATTTTCTTCATTTTCCATTCAAGTAATCTGCCAAAGCCCAAAGGCCAATTGTTACAATTGTTTTCTCACGCCATTTATTACTAAAATTTAGTGGTATTTCTAACCTATTTAGATTATTTGAAAAAAAAATCACAATAGTTAATTATAATTAGTATCAAAAGAAGTCCATAAAATGCTTTTCGTGAAACAATCAATGCATCCTAGTATTTTCGTTTTGAGATTTTTTTTTTTTCTAATTTTTTCAAATTTTTATGTAATAGTCATAAATTAAAAGTACTGCGAGGATGCATTTACTTTTCCACGATGCTCTATACTTCAAAGTTTTATTCATTAGTACCATTGAGAAAGATAAATCAAAACCGTCTTGGCCCATATCGCATGAGTATTATTCTCCCATTGAGACGGTATGTGTCCAGTTCCTCCCTTGCAACGTAGAATTGACCAAATAAGTTATAAAAGCTTAAGGAGCGGGCATAATTTTTTTAAATAAAAAACTTTGGAATCTTTTTGCTCTCAGTAGGAGAATTGTACTAACTTAGCCCTTGTAACTAAAAGCGGTTGCATAAAAAATGATAATCCAATAAAACCACAAACATGATTAAGAAAGAGTAGAATTCTCAATTACAAGTGCTAGCTTCAGTGATGAGAATCAAACAACTAGACTCTTGACTGAGCTCGAACTCAAGGTCTTGAAGGACTAACAAAGCAAAATATCTTATTTCAACTAACTCTAACCGAAGCCAAGCTAATCCTGATTGCCGATCAACTCCATCTGTCGAGTTGAGCTATCTCAGTTCTATCAACCATCATACGCCGACCTAACTCATATTTCCTTGACTATTTGGCCAACCCTGATGTTAACTCTACTCTACCAGTACCAACCACTAGCTCAGTAGTACTTGTGCCAAGAACCCCGTGACACATCTAAGAGAATATCTCCCTCAAAAGGGCCCTGAGGTTTACTCAGCACCTATGCTCGGCAACTCCCATCCTGACCGTATAATTTGTTTGTTTCTACCAAAAGCGCCCTAATCACCAATTACTACGTATCCAGCCCCCATGTGAAAGGATTTGTTACACCAATCACTAATTTCTTTTATTTTTCAATTGTATCATTTATTATTCCTTATACATTACTTCTTTTATACAATACCCTTTTTATTTTAAGTAAAATGCCTTCACTTTTTGGGTATAAATATCCTTTGTAATATGTAGCTGCAAGACATATCTGATATTGAATATCCTTAATTGTTCCTTTTGTGAGCTAGTATGCTTACTTATTTCCCTACTCTTATTATATAACCTTTAAGTAAAGCTAGGTAGCAAATGACCTCATTGAACTACTCGTACATCATATCGAGTTAGTTTTGTGAGTCTATGAAGAATCCTTAGTGCCTATCATCCTTGGAACCGTTCATAGCTTGCTTATTTATCCTATTTTCTTGCTCTCGTTTTCTCATTCCCTCACCTATTATTTCAAGATTTCTGTAAGCTTGGATTTGCCCCAACACAATTGCCCTTAATATGAGATCTTTGTTGCAAAGTACTCTATTTTGCCCTATTTCAAGCATACAAAAACAGAGCAAGTTTCAATTGGATTTATTATGCTTCGGAGTAGTTGTTGTTGTCAAGCTTTAATTTTTCCTAATTTTTATTATTTTCCTTAACCTGATTAGTATTAAACCCTAACTCATTTAATACTAACTCTTGACTAAAAGTTAAGAAAAACTTAGTTTTCTATTTTAAAAAATTTGGAGTCATCACCCAATCAAAGTAAGGAAAAAAATGAATTAGGTTAAATCGATTAGGTAGATCAATTTTAACCTAGCCACTAGTCTATTAGAAAAACCGATTTTCAAGATTTTTTTTTTAAACCAGATATTTGAGTCTATGGGCTAATCTATTTTTAATGGGTACCACTTTTAACTTTCCAAATTTAATTTTATTTTTGAAAACACCCTGTTAATAATATCTAATTCAAATTTATAAGTAACTAAATAAATAAAACTATATCCACATGAAGAAAATTACAAAAGGGAAAAAATAATTGTTTATAGATTTTAAGTCACCTCATAGGTGCTTATGTACCATTTAATAAGAATCAGACTTTCCATAGTTTATTTGGTAAAACTTTAATGTGTTGATGATTTTTAATTTTGAAAAACATCCAGTTTTGCATTTTAACCATTTGTTTTGTTTAAGAAAATTGGTAGGAAAGGGTCCTAATTTTTCAATGTTTATTTTTGAGAAATTCTATATGTCCTAATTTTGAAGAGGATTAATTAAGAATTTTATTCTTTTGAAAACTTTTCTAAGTGATAAAAACTAATTTTATTTTTTATTTATTTAATTTTTAATTTCTAGCCAAAGCATTAATAAATAAATGAATGAATGATAAAGCATTTCCTTTTTTCTTTCTTTCTTTTCATTTTTTTTTCCTTTTCTTTTCAAATTTTTCCTTTTTCTTTTATCTCTCTTTTTTTTTACTAAAATAGAAAAAAAAAATACAACACAATAGAGGACCGAACCAATGGTGGAGTTTGAAAGTCATGGAGTTGGGTCTCAAGTCAAATGTCAAGTCGATCCAACCTGTCACGTGTTCTACACAAGGAACAAAGAGGAGGCACATGGAGGAGCGATGGAGGCAATTTTAGGGTGTCTTTCAAGAGGATGAGATTAGATTCATGTGAATCTAATTGGGGGAGGGGGGGGGGGGGGGTACTCTACCAACGCTATCGCGTTTGGTGACCTTTTGGTGGTGAGTCAAGTCTGCTAGTAGTGGTAGATGGGTAGCGACTACAGTGATGGCTGGCGGTAAAAAGAGAGTTGGGTTGGGGGTTTAAGGATGTGGGGAGTTCGACCAAGAGCTTAGTTTAGAGCTAAGAGAGGTGGCGATGGTGGTTCAAATGGTAGTGGTCTTGGTTACTAGGTTTCGGTCGATGACATGGTGGAGGCTAATGCAAGAGCGGCTAAGGGCAATGTTTGAAAGCTCAAAACTTGGAGGAACTGTTCATGACATTGTTTTTACTCGAGCTCAAGTAATCACTTAGAGAGAGAGAGACCGTTAAGTAGAGAGAGAAAGGATTTGGGCAGCGTTTGGAGTAGGTTTCCTTATGAGTTAATGATCAAATGCAATTCCCAACCCCCTTTATACTAACCTAGGTTAAATTGAGCATGGAAGGTGATAATACACTATTAAATTCAAAAAATGCTCATAAATGAGTGTTTGACTCATTCAATTCAAATTTGAGAAAATTGCTTGATGTGATCAGTCAAATGTGATTTCTGCATTTCCATTATTGCTTAAACTGCACTTTGGAAGCTTTTAAATTCATTATGGGGTTAGATTTGAGCAAATCAAGCCCAAAGCAATATCAACATAAATTTTTTTTGACGATTTTCACACTACAAATTGACCCCCTAAATGATTGTGCTTAGATGCAATATTAGGTTTAACCCATTGTACTCCATGTGTGCTTCGCAATTTCACCATGATTTTGGTGAAATCGCAAAAAAAAAAAAAAAAGGATCGAAAGAGGATGGAAAGTGGGCTATCTAGGCTAAATTCACGCAAGAAAGAGAGGGAAAGAGAAGGAAAGGGAAAAAAAGGAAAGGTTTACTAACGTGGTGCCACATTAGCCACATGGACTGACATTTGCTGGCCATGTATCTTATGCTAACACGTAGTCTAATACCTCCATGCCATGTATCCTAGAAGGTGACACAAAAAGGAAAAGGCACAAAGTGCCTAGTGAGGATTGAACCCAAGACCATAGACTCTTTGCAAATACCAAGACTAAATACAATACCAATTGGGTCATTGGCTCACACCCTATTATTTAGTGCAAATAAAACGTATTTAAGGAAAGCTAAGCCTAAATAAAAGAATTTATTTAACCAAAATAAACTCCTATTGGTTTATAAAAGAATTATTAAAGAAAAGCCTATTCCTAAACTATTTTTTTTATTTTTGCATTTCCTAAAACCTTTTTTTTGTTTTCTATTTTTTTTTTTTGTACTTTTCTAAATTTTTTATTTTTTTGTATTTTTACTACTTTCTATTTTTTTTTTTTTTTCTAAATTTGGACCCCTTCGTTTTATTCTAAAATAAGCTCTAAAATTATAAGGGGAAAAAATGGGATGTCTACAACTTCTTATTTTTATGGTAAAGTTTAAGTAAAACTTTACTATAAAGACAAAAGAGACTCCATTTTTACCCTAAAGATGTACCTGTCCTAAGTAATGCCACAAATAGCTAGCTACACTAGGCTTGATCTATTAAAGATTTAGGTGAACAGTGAAAGATATGCTAAAAGAGAAAGATGATGCTTTAAGAATTAGCCAAGATATAAGAGTAGGTTTTTTAACAGTAGAGTGCCCTATAAGCTGACTATAACATTAAAGGAGATGTAAGACTGGACAACGCTCTATGAACTGACTAAAACCTTAAAGATACCATCTTAGACAGATAGTATAATATGGTTGTTTTAGAGAAAACAAAGTAGATCTTAAACTTAAACAAAAATTGATGGGCTTAACACCACCTTTGATTGATGGGCTTTACGTTCACCATCTTAAATTGTTGGGTTTGAACAAAAACTTGAACACCACTTGGATTGATGGGTTTAACACTACCTTAGATTGATGGGCTTGAACAAAAACTTGAGCACTACCTTTGATTAATGGCCTTAGTGTTCACCATCTTAGATTAATGAGCTTTAACTTGAACACCATCTTGCATTAATGGGCATAGCGCCACCTTGGAGTGATGGGCTTGAACACTATCTTGGATTAATAGGTTTAGTATCACCTTAGATTGATGGGCTTGAATAAAAACTTGAACACCATCTTAGATTGATGGGTTTAACGCCACCTTGGATTAATGGGCTTTAACTTGAACACCAACTTAGATTGATGGGTTTAAGCGCCTCCTTAAATTGATGGGCATAGCACTACCTTAGATTGATGGGCTTAATGTTCACCATCTTAGATTAATAGTTACTAAAAAATTGATCAAGTTTCTTAAAAAGTTTTCTCAACTAAGCAATTTACTTGGAATTGGCAAAATTGACCTCAAGGGTCAACTTAAGAGAGAGACTGAGCCATCGTAGTCAATTGATCCTATTGCTAGGGGCTTCCCCTACTTAAAAAAATAAAAAATAAAAAGAAAATTGGCAAAAGGAAATCTTGGTTTAGACGTTTGGGATTGAGCCCCTTTATTTGAACTTTAGTTAATATCATAAAATTGAAAATGATCACTAAAACCAAATGGGAAGAAATTGAGGTAGGACTCATGCTTAAAAGTGACAAAACTGGGTACAAGGGCCGAGTGGGAAGAAAATTGAGGTAGGACTGATAACTCTTATTCTAAACATATTTCATATGGTGATTTTATAGTATTTTCCTTACATTTTCTGTTTTCTTTTAAGAAATTGATACTTAATTGACTAAAATTTTGATTTTAAGGTTTGAACGTGTTCTTGGATTGAAAACGAAGAAAAGGAATCAAGTTTTACTCAATTTGGAGTTCAAATGAATGAGTTATGAAGTTTTGAAGTTATACAATCTGGGACATAGTCGTGTCCCCAAGCTGTGTCCATCCAGAAAAATTTGCTAAAGTCAGAAAATTACACGACTTGGGGACATGACCGTGTCCCAGGCCGTGTCTGGTGACGAAAACAGAAACCTTACAATACATTATAAAAGGACATTGTAGGGTTTCAAAAGGGGGATTTGACACTCGAGAAGTGAAGAGACTTGAAGAGAAGGAGAGGAAAAAGGCGAAAGCAATACCAACTTCAAGATTGGAGAGATTTTTCATCAACCAAAGGGGTTTTTCATGTTTTATTTTATGCTTTTATTGAAACTCGTTTTTAGTTTCATTATGATAGCTTAGAATTTGTATATTTAGGATTATGGAACCTAGGGTTTCATGTGACTCTTGGGTTGATTTATAATTTTCAATAAAGTTTCTATCTTTTCTTGATTCAATTATGTTATTTAATTGTTAATTGATATTTCTAGAATATCAATGCATGATGATTGAGAAATTACATGTGTAATAAGATCTTAGCATAATTGGAGAGAACTACATGTATACTTAAAGATAAGATACATGTTTCTTCCAGAAAGTTGATTGTTTGTGTGGGAATTCATTATACATTAATACGATTCTAAATTATATTACTAAGTGAAGAGATTCCGGTAAATAATTAAGATTAGGGTTAATATACTTGAGAAAGGTATTAACTTTAATTGTGAATCCCTCCGGTCAAGAATAATAGAAATTGAATTGAATGTATTTTAAGCAGTCACATGTTAAATACTAGGGGAAATAATTCCTAAATACGTTATTGTATTCTTGAAGTCGTTCTTAGTTTTATCGCTTTTTGAATTGCTTAATCAAGTCTCATAATTAGTTTAGTTTGTTAATTTCAGTATTTTTAATTCATTCAACTCATCATAATTTTCCGGTTAAATAATAGAGCTAAGGTTAATATTAGTACTCGAAGTCTCTGAAGGATCGACTCGGACTCACATCCGCTATATTAAAACCGATAGTTGCACTTGCCTAATATTAAGTTTTTGGCGCCGTTGTCGGGGATTTTCGATATTAAGAACACTAGTTACTTTATTACTTTAACCATTTTGTTTTTCTTTTGTTTTCATTGTTTATTTTTATTACCTAGAGCTGCAATTGATTTTATATTTCTTGCCCTTATAGTGCATGACCCGAAGCAATCTGAAAGATTTGGTAAAACTTGATCCTGAAATTGAGAGAACTATCCTTCAAAATTTGAGATCGCGACTTAGACAAATTGTGGCGACCATAGACGATGAGGCAATCGTTGAAATTAAGGAAGAGGGTGAAGAGGCCAACACTCAATTCATTGAGCAAGAAGATCCACCACACATGGCTAACAATGGTAATGAAGCAAATCGGACCATGTCCGATTATTCAAGGCCTACACTTATTGGAGCTGACTCTAGTATCGCAAGACCAACCGTCGCAACTAATAACTTCCAAATTACACCTAACATCATACAAATGGTGCAACAATATGTTCAGTTTGACGGTCTCCAAGATGAAGATCCTAATGCCCACATCTCTAGCTTTCTAGAGATTTGTGATACATTTAAAATCAACGGAGCCACGGATGATACCATCCAACTGCGGCTATTTCCTTTTTCCTTGAGGGGTAGAGCAAAACAATGGTTAAACTCTCTACTACAAAATTCAATCACAATTTGGAATGAATTGGTAGAGAAATTTTTGGAGAAGTATTTCCCACCTACTAAGACCGCTAAACTTCGAAACAATATTTCTTGTTTTGCCCAATTGGAAGTAGAGACTCTATATGACACTTAGGAGCGATTCAAGGACTTGCTCAGGAGGTGCCCACATTATGGCCTCCCACTATGGATGCAAATTCAGACCTTTTATAATGGTCTCAATTTATCTACGAAACAGACGATTAATGCATCCGCAGGAGGTACTTTGAACACAAAGACACCTAAGCAAGCACAAAACCTGATTAAAGGAATAGCGATGAACAATTATCAATTGGAAAAGTACTAGAGCCAAGCAAAAGGTTATGGGAATTTATGATGTGGACCTGACCACTGCTCTGGTAGCCAAGGTGGACCTATTGAATAAAAAGATTAATGCACTCTCTGTTGGCCCTCAACAAGTACAATCGGATGTAAGTGATTTTGGTATGCAGGGGTATGGAGCACAAGAACAACTGGAATAGGTAGATTATCTAGGAAATCCACCCAAGCAACAAAATAACCCCTACAGCAACACTTATAATCCAGGCTGGAGGAATCACCCCAATTTCTCATGGGGAAATCAAAACCAAGGCCAGCAGAAAACTAACTTTAAACCACCTGAATTTCAAAGACCATTCCCACCTCCTCTTCCTCAAGAAAAGAAGTCCAGTGTGGAAGAACTTCTCACAAAATATATTCAAGGTAATGAGGCTCGCTTATCCAACATTGAATCATCGCTGAGGAATGAAGAGGCTTCAAATCGCAACCTTGAGAACCAAATTAATCAACTTGCAAAGCTAATCTCTAAAAGACCACAGGGAACACTACCGGAGAATACAGAACCCAATCCAAATGAACATGTCAAAGTAGTGACACTTCGAAGTGGGAAGGAGATGCATGCTGAGAGGAAGGTTAGCAAGGAGACTAGTAAGAGCAAGGAGGGGATGAAAGTAATGGAAGACGTAGAGTCATCAAAGGCGAAGGAATATCAACCACTTATCCCATATCCCCAAAGACTCAAGCAAGATCGCAATGACCAACAATTCAATAAGCTCCTTGACCTCTTTAAACAACTGCATATTAACTTACCTCTCGTTGATGCCCTGTCATAGATGCCGAAGTACGCTAAGTTCTTGAAAGATTTGTAATCCAACAAGAGGAAGCTTGAGGAGCTGTCTACAGTCATCTTGGGTGAAGAGTGTTCAACAATTGTGCAAAACAAGTTGCCTAAGAAGCTAAAAACCCCAGGAAGTTTTACAATTCCTTGTCATATTGGTAACTTGTTAATTGACAAAGCTTTAGCTGATTTGGGTGCTAGCATCAATTTAATGCCTTATAAATTTTTCAAGAAACTAGGATTAGAGGAACCCAAGCCCACACGCATGAGTTTGCAATTAGCTGATAGATCTGTGATGTATCCTAGAGGCATTATTGAGGATGTATTAGTCCAAGTGGGTAAATTTATTTTTCCAGTTGATTTTGTGATATTGGATATGGATGAAGATTTTAAGTTGCCACTTATCCTAGGTAGACCATTCTTAGCTACTGTTAGGGCTATCATTGATGTTAGTAATGGCAAGCTCATTCTTCGAGTAGGAGATGAAGAGATCATGTTTAAAATTTTGGAGGCTATGAAAAAGTCTGTCGATCAGGATAATACTTGCTACCTTTTGAATGTTACTGACACTTTTGTTTCAAGTTATATGCAGGAAGTTCTTCTTAAGGATCCATTAGAGAGTTGCTTGCAATTAGGCATGGAAGAAGCTTCAGAAGATCCTGTCAAATCAGAGGTGGTAGCCCAACTGGAGGCAAATAAACCTATCTCTATTAAGAAAGGGTTTGAAGAGTTTGAAAAGAGGAAGGAAGCACAGCTGAAACCTTCGATTGAGGAGCCACCAGTATTTGAGTTAAAGCAATTACCTGATTACTTAAAATATGCCTTCTTAGAGAAGGACTCCAAATTACCGGTAATTATAGCATCCAATTTGGAAGAAGAACAGAGAGAAAGGTTGCTAAAAGTACTCAAGGAGGATAAGAGGGCCATTGCTTGGAAAATATCCAATATTCGAGGTATCAATCCCTCCTTTTGTACTCATAAGATTTTAATGGAAGAAAACCACAAGCCGATTGTACAGCCCCAGAGACGCTTGAATCCAAACATGAAAGAGGTAGTCAAAAAGGAAGTTATCAAACTCCTTGATGTAGGTATAATATATCCTATCTCTGATAGTTCATGGGTAAGTCCAATGCAAGTAGTTCCAAAAAAAAGTGGGATGACAGTAGTTCCTAATGAAAAGAATGAATTAATCCCAATGAGAATAGTAACAGGTTGGCGTATATGTATCGATTATCGAAAGTTAAACGATACTACACGTAAGGACCATTTTCCCTTACCTTTTATTGATCAAATGATAAAACGACTAGCTGGACATATGTTTTATTGTTTTTTAGATGGCTTATCAGGTTATTTTCAGATACCTATTGCACCGGAAGAGATAAGGTTAATATTAGTACTCGAAGTCTCTGAGGGCTCGACTCGGACTCACATCCGCTATATTAAAACTGATAGGTGCACTTGCCTAATATCAAGTTTTTTGGCGCCGTTGCGAAGCATAAAATAAAACATGAAAAAAAAAACCCTTTGGTTGATGAAAAATCTCTCCAATCTTGAAGTTGGTATTGCTTTCACCTTTTTCCTCTCCTTCTCTTCAAGTCTCTTCACTTCTCGAGTGTTCAATCCCCCTTTCTAAACCCTAGTATGTCCTTTTATAATGTATTGTAAGGTTTCTGTTTTCGTCACCAGACACGGCCTGGGATACAGTCGTGTCCCCAGGTCGTATAACTTTCTGACCTTGGCAAATTTTTCTAGATGGACACAGTCTGGGGACACGACCGTGTCCCAGACTGTGTAACTTCAAAACTTCATAACTTAATCATTTGAACTCCAAATTGAGTGAAACTTGATTCATTTTCTTCGTTTTCAATCCAAGAACGCGTTCAAACCTTGAAATCAAAATTTTACTCAATTAAGTATCAATTTCTTTAAAGAAAACCAAAAATGTAAGGGAAATACTATAAAATCACCATATGAAATATGTTTAGAATAAGAGTTATCAAATTTCCCCACACTTGAGCATTTGCTTATCCTCAAGCAAATAAATCAAAACAAAACTTTCAAGACAAGAAACGCTAAACAAAATTTATCACTATTTAGGAAACCGATGAATGAATATACTTGACCCGTAAAAAAGTAAGAAAATCATTCTCAACTAACTTGCAATAATAAAGTCAACCAATTTCATCCTTAACAATGTCATAATTTCATCTGACCATATTCGAATGCTCCAACAATACTTAATACTAGAGTTCATTAGTTAATTTATGAAAGTCGAAGTTTACCCGAGTTATTTAACCAAGGATTCTTAAACTAAAAATTGAATTTAACATCTCGCCAACCGAAAAAGAGTCATAAAAATTTTGTCCATTTGACTAAAGTGTATACAATTCTCTCTTCCATCTCACTAAGCGCCATAATCTTAAAACAAACACATTTTACATCCACTTATCCTCTGATCATCCTCCTAGTTCATGCTTTTGTTGGGAGGTCTTTTAAATTTACCTTATTTAAGCACAATTGTGTTGATAGAGGGAAAGAATCTCGCTTTTCTGACAGACCAAGACTGATCCATACCAACTTATTTCTTATATTGATAGCGGGAAAGAACCTTACTCTTCTGACGGACCAAGGCCGATCGATATCAATTTTTTTTTCATTAGAATTGGCATTGGGACTCAATCTCGCTCTTCTGATGGACTAAGACGAATCCTTACCAATTTTTTCTATTCATACACTTGTTATTACTTTTAACCTCCAATCATTATGATTTTTCAAGGGTTTCTCAAAAGAAGAATTTCATTTGTTTGTTTGTTAAAAATTATAGGGCTCTTAAAAATTTCTAAGAGAAAGGTATACATAAAAGTAAATTTAAAAATAACCATTACTAACTCTTGTAGACACCTAATTTTTGCCCTTCCATAATCTTAGTTTTTATTTTTTACAAAAAGGGTCCTAATTCAAAAAAAGAGATAAAAATAATAAAAATTAACAAATAATGAAAATACAAAAAAAAATAAGAAAAGGAAAAATTATAAAAATTTCGTAGATTTTTAAGAAGTAATTTATATTAGGAACAAATAGTTTTAGTTTAGGTTTAATTAAAAATTTTATTTTAGGGAATCGGATAGTTTAAGTATAGTTTAATTGTACTGAATGTTAAGGCACAGGCCAACGGCTTAATGGATAAATAATGGAATATTTGCGGTGGATTTAGTTAGAGGTCATGGGTTTGAAGTCATTTGAATCTAGTTTAATTACCGAATCATATATGATTTAGACTTTATAAAAGAAAAAAAACCACAACAGCAACGACATCCAGCATCATTCATACAGTAGAAAAATTCAACGACATCCAACATCATTCATACAGTAGAAAAATTCAACGACATTGAGCATCATTCATACAGCATACAGCAGAAAAATTCAACGGCATTCAACGACATCTAGCATCATTCATACAACAGAAAAAGACATCCAGCACTAGATTCTGCTGCAAATCTTCGACCCCTTTCTCCAACCCCATAATAGCCCAACCATCAACAGCAGCTACAACAACCACAGCAACTGAACGTGGCAGCCCCCCACGTTCATTCTCCTCCTTGCCTTCGACACGTCACCACGTTCCCTACTACATACACCCTTCAACCTCACGTCCACCGCATCCTAGCTCCTGCACACAGCTTCACCGTATTGCCGAACAGCAAACCCAGCCAGCAGCACCGTCGCAACTTTCAGATTAACCTGCCATACCAACGTCTACAGCAGCAAGCCAAACCAAGTTCCAACGTCCAGCCATACACTTTACATAAGCTACCACAACCGTAAATCCATCACTGCTGCAAACATCCGATTGATCTAACGCTGCTCCGAACGACAATATACGCATGCCGTAGCTGGGCATCATCAGACCAATTCTATAGTTGTGCACATGATAGGACTGGGGATCCAATCTGTTCCCTTTCATCAGCTTTGCGTGCTTTGCCTTACAAGTACGTAATAGTGGTTTTTAATTATTGTCTATGGGTTGTTTTATTTATTTATTTTTATCTCACTTAGTATATGCATAGTTATTTTCAAGACTTGTACTAATTTTTTATTTTATTTTATTTTATTTTTATCACGTCTTTAATTGCTAGTAATTAATTATAGCATTAGTGTCTAGTGAACATATGTTAAGGTAAGTTTTAGTTTATTTATTTTTTAAATTATTCTTTTAGATTTCATATTTTCAAAATAATATTTTTATAAAATCTCATATTTTACAAAATCTTGTTCTTTGCATATTGTATTAATTTAGAAAAATTGCATTAAGTATGTTAGGCTTTTCTAAGTAAAAAAATCATTTTGATGTTCATAAAATAAAAAAATCTTTAATTGACTTCTTTTTTACAGCAAAACATCTTTTCCATAATTTAGATGTCTTTTCCATAGTTTAGGTTTCTTTTTTATGATTCAAATATCTTTTCTATGATTTGAACATCTTTTCTATGGTTTAGATATCTTTTCCATGATTTCGATGTCTTTTCTATAATTTAGATTTTTTCTATAGTTTAAACATCTTTTCATAGTTTAAATTTCTTTTCTATGATTTAGGTATTTTTTCTATAGTTAGACATCTTTTCCATAATGTAAGCTTCTATTCTATAGTTTATATCTCTTCCATTATTTAAGTTTCTTTTCTATGATTTAGATGTCTTTTTAATCATTTAGATTTTTTTTTTTGTTTAAACATCTTTTTCATAATTTAGATATCTTTTCTATGATTTAGGCATCTTTTCTATAACTAGGAAATTTCTTCTTTTCTTTCTTTCTTATGTTTTAAGCATCATTTCTATATAAAAGTTTCATCATATAGAACATTACATATTTCATAAAATCTTCAGGGTTTTTCTTGAAAATAAAAAAAAATTATCATTTAGTTGTTTTTAAAATAAAAATCTTAATTTGGGACTGTTCAAAAATTAGGTTTTTAGGTTTTTTTTTATATATAATGTTAGGAATAAAAATTAGGCTTCTAGGGATTTTTCTTAATAAAAATAAAATGATTAATAAAAACATAAATTCAACCAATCATTTTTTATAAAAAGAACCAATACATTAAAGTTTTCGGAAAGAACTACGATCGTCTGATCCCAACTAAGGGGTACGTAGGCACCTTCGAGGCGACGATAAAATATGTAGAAACTTAAGTTCTTTTTATTTTATTTTATTTTATTTATTTATTTTAAATATTATAATTAAAAAAATAATCCTAATTTCGGTAAACAGATAGTAGTAGCCGTTAAGGGTTTAATAGGTTAGCCCCCGAATTCGGAACCCTCTGGTTCTTCATTAAATTTGAAATCAAAGACCGGTAGTCAAATCAAAGACCGATAGCCAAATCGTAATCAATCCACCCAATTGGTTACGGTTTTTTTTTCTTTTCTCAACTTCTGTTGGGTGGCGACTCTAAAAATAATTTTCAATAAAAAACCGAAATTTCTCAATTTCTTTAGTCGATGATTAATATTAAATGGGTTAGGGTTTAGTATTAATCAGGAAATGAGAAATTAATTTTAAAATAAATAAAAGAAAACCGAAAAAATCAGACTCGACAACTCTCAACTAGTGATGTTGCTCCAATCTCAAGTCTTAAAGTCCTAAGCTAAATAACTCGTAACTTTGCCCTTCACAGATTTGACTAATCAATTCTAGTAAAGTATAATAAGATTAATAATAATCAAGATGACACAGTTAATTTGGCTCAACACTTGTTAATCACCTATTGCAAGTTAACTTAAAAATTATTGGGTCAAATGTGAATAATTGGTATCCTAAACAGTAAAAATTCATATATATCCCTTCCCCACACTTAAAAACGTACAGTGTCCTCAATGTACGACTAAGAAAGCATAACAACAAGAAATGAAACAAGAAAAATCAGCATAGGGAAAAAAGAAATATATGTACTAAAAAAGAAACTAATACTTTCCTGCCAGTTGAAAATTAGGGGAAGAAGTTCAAAACGAGGAAGCATCATCATTACATGTCTGAGTTCACTTGCCTTGGCCAACGAAAAACAACACAAAAAAATATGAACTAAGAAGAGGGATCGGAATCCGTCTCTTCATTCTTTTCATCAGATGGTGCCTCAGCCATCATAGCATCGTCGTCGTCGTTACTGCCCTCAACATCCTCTTCACTACCTCCAGCTGCCTCTTCCTCACCACCCTCATCATCCTCTTCTTCACTCTTACTATCCTCATCACGTGTATCCGACTCTTTCATTTTGAGAAATTTTTCCATTTTGTCTTGGCGAATATGAAATTTATCCACACTTTCTTTGATATAACGAACCTCAAACAGCAACATATCAAATTTGTCTTCAAACCTTACTGAAGACGTCTAGCCTTTAGATGTGCTGCGAGAGTGTCGACCTTGAGGTCTTGTTGGTAATAGGTTCATGAGTCGGAATGAATTAAGTCACATAGGAGTGACTTGATTGACTAAGGTAAGTGAGGGCCAAATGACAACCTTATTCCGCATGGCCTGCACGAGTAAGGTGATGTAGGGGCTACAACAAATATGCCCTTTCTTCCGTGTAGTGGTGGCTGAAAAGTTCAGCTAGCTCGATGGCGAGATTGATGAGATGTTTATGAATAACACTGCACAGATAGAGGCAATCCTTGTTGGAAACCACACTAGTGCTGAGGCCTCTGCCAATCAATGTATGCGCAAAGAGCCAATGAAGAACCCAATATTCAGGCTTGATCAATTGAGAAGCCTTGCTCTTTGCTGGATCATACGCATCACCAACAGTAATTTCGTTCCAAAACGTCCCTGGTGTTACTCTACGGGGAAAACGACATGAAAGACATTAGAACTCTTCTGTCCGTGTATATCTATCTTCATAGAGACCGAGATATCTGCCTAATTGAGCTATGGTCATGTGGAAAGGGTAGCCACTCAAAGTGAAATGGAGTTTGCGTTTGGGGCCCATGCCAGTAGCACTCTCTTTATCGAGTTTGTAAGTACATAAAAACTCCAGGGTCAGCTCTTTATAAACTGGAACTTCAAGAGATAAAAATCGCTCCCAAATGATGCCGTCCAAGAGCTCCTTCATTTCTGTTGTGAGAGAACATCCCAATCCAGACGAAGGGTGTTGCTGAAAGGCATATTCTTAAGTAAACTATAGCATTACGACTGGTAGTCTTCCTTGAATTGAAGCATCGAGTGCTCCATCGAAGGGAGAGTGGCTAATGGTTCAACAATTGCACCTTCTTGCGATGAAGAGGATGCTGCATATTTGGATTTCCGTCGAACGGTAAGTTTTGTGCGATTCGACATTGAATACCTGAAAAGAAACATCAAACCATATAAAAAAAACTCACATCCTTGCCACACGTAGTTCAAACGAAGACAGAGGGAGAGAAGATTAACATTGAAGAATATTGACAGAATTCTCATTAGGACATTTAAACAAACATGTAGAGTGCAACTGGAAAACTAGTTGGTGGAAAAGAAATGGCTTGCAAATGCATCCAACTAATTCTACAATAGCCCCACTACATTACAATCAGCTTGAAACACAGGCATCCCAACACATCAAAGACGCTAAATGACCCAGAATTACTCTCACAATGCTAACCCTAACTGGCGTAATTGAATAATGATTATCAAATTGACAATCAAAAGTCGAATTTGAGAGATCATACATGAATATCTAACCAGATGAGGCATCATAAAGGCATTAAAATCAAGCAACACAAGGCAATGGTGTATGTCATTTATGAAAGAACGAAATAAATTCGCAGACCAAATGCAAGTACCAATGCACACAAGACCGAAATGTCTAGTAGCGAAACCTGCTTAAACCATGAGGAAGATAAAGCAAAAGCAATTAGGAGAACTTACTTGGATCAGGAATCGTGATGTGAAGATGTAGAGAAGAGAGAATATGAAATAGATATGTGTTGGTTTGTGAGTGTTTGAGAGAGTATGTGTGTGTTTTAATAAATTGCAGGTTGTATGGTGAGTCGTGTAGGTGCTGGGCAGATACGGGCTGGGATACGACCGTGTCCTACGTCCGTGTAACTTCCTGTGTTGGCAGTGTCTTACCTTGGCGGACACGAGCTGGGACACAACCGTACCCCACACCCATGTAACTCTCTGTGTTCGTGTGTGAATTCTGGACGCACACGAGCTGGGACACAACCGTATCCCACGCTCATGTAACTTTCTGTTGGCGCACGTTAAAACTGGACAGACACGAGTTGGGACACAACCATGTCCCACGCCCATGTAACTTTCTGTTGGCGATCGGGAATACTGGGCACACACGGGCTGGGACACAATCGTGTCCCACACCAGTGTAATTTCTATTGGTGCGGTATATAACTGGGCGAACACGGGCTGGGACACAACCGTGTCCTACGCCCGTATAACTGTCTGTGGTGACAGATTAAAGGGGCCTGGATGGACACGGGCTGGGACACGACCATTGCAATTTGATCATCCCCTTTTTTTTATTTCTTTTTTCTTGTTTCAATTTGATCCAAGACAAAAGTGATCATCCCCTTTTTTGGTGAATGACTCACAGTGTATGCAGTTTGTATTTAGTGTTCAACATGGAAACCCTTCTTCATTTATGGGAAACAAATAATCAAAGGTAATAATTACAGTTGAATTAAGGTGACCGAAGTATGTACAAATTAGTTTTAACCTTTTCTCCTTTTTAATGACTCTAACCTCTAAATTGCCCCATTGTAGAGTGGTTCTTAACAAGGTTTAATTTTTTAAAAATACTTCATTGAAAGGCTCAATGGGGGTTGACAAGGGCTTTTGTGTTTAGGATATTGAAAAATGAATGTGTAACGTCACTTTAATTTGCGTATCAAATTAAAGATGGACCTCCTCTAAGGAATGAGTCCGATATCCTCTCTTTAATGTCACTCTTAACTCTTAAGATATGTTTTAAGGTTGGTGTTTAGGATCTAACTTGCCTCTTTTCATTCTAAACTTTTAAAATAAGATACCAAAAATGTGTGTTCATTTGCCCCAAGAGAAAATTTTACTAAGATATATTCCAGAAATGATGAACTTTTATTTGGAAAATTTTTGACGTTACAAAGCACATGAACTTCCTTAATAGTTGCCCCTCATTCTCTGGCTTCTATCAAATTGCCCTAACTTTCCTTGACTTAAGCTCCTACCCTTTTTTTGTTTAAAGGTTCCTATCATATTGATGCATGACCCAACATATTGCGAATGAACATTTACCCTAACTTGTAGTCCATTAAGGTTGGTAAAGTCTATTTGAAGTAACCCGGCTTTAATTAGATCTTGAATTTTTTGTTTCAGTTTTCATCATTCTTCTGTAAAATGACTCATTGGGCACATATGATATTCACATGGTAGGCCAAGATCTAGCCTCTAAAGTTTATGTTTGGGTGGAGGAGGTGCACAACTTAGCATTCCTACCTCTCTCAATTAATGAAGAAGTTAAGTTATTAGGATCGGGATTAGAGTAAGATACCTTCTAGGCATCCTTGTTTCAAGGTTTGCTAAATTTATTTCCATGTCGAAACTTGTTGAGAAAATTTGTTCTTCAGCCAATTTACCTATCCTCATTGCCTCATCTATGCGACTGCCTACTAAAACTACATCTACAAAGCTAATGGTCAATTGCCCCAAGAAACAATTAAAATACAACCAATTCAGCATTTGGATATATGCTTCGATCAATTCCTTCTCTAATAAAGGGGAGGTGATTTTAACTGCCATGCCCCTCCATCTTTAGGCGTATTCCTTGAAAGACCCGTTGTCATCTTTCCTCATATTATTCAAGTACCAAATAGATTATGCTATCTCTACGTTGAATTTGTAATGCTCAAAGAACGCTCGAGCTAACTTGTCCCACGTATCAATTTGTTTTAAATCTTATCAGGCGTACGAAAACAAAACTGGCCCAGTGAGGGTGTCTTAAAATGTTTGAACCAATAGCTACTCATTTTTTATGTAATGAGGCATCTTATGTAGATACAATCTAATGTGGAACTTAGGGCATCCGGTTTCGTCATACTTCTCGAATTCTAGTACTTTTAATTTTTTAGGATAGGCCTTAATATCATGTGCGGAAAAGTTGGTGATACCAACCTATTCAAATCCATCATGACTCCTAAATGCCTTCATCCTCTCATCAATTTGTTGTGTTAACTTCCTTCCCACTTTTTAAGACTATCTTGACTAGGTCCTAAGTTGATTGATCTTGAATCATCCTCAAAAGAGTCAAGATCTAGTACTGGACTAACTTTTAGGAATTCAATAGTTTCCTTCCCATGTTGATGCTCTTGATTTGGCAATGTTGTTTCTCTAAGTAAGGCTATGCTGTCAACCATGAAGTTCATCTGTTCAGTCACTTTTGCTACGATTTGCTTTAATGAATGAAACCTCATTTCTACAGGGTTGATGCCATTAAGGTTGTTCTTATTTCCATTGTTGGTCATTGCTCCTATTAGGAATCCATACCTATTAGCAACTCCTTAATTTTTTTTTTTTTTCTTTTAGAGAGAGAGAGAAAAGGACTTATTTAAAAAGTGGAATATAAGGATAAGACTTATTTACAAGTTATGAGAAAGGAGTAGAAAAACATTTCTATCGATCATTGATAACCTGTAGGTATTTAAAAGGTTACCTACAAGAAAAATAATCCTATGGATGTATAAATGAGAATTGACAAAAGATTGGAAAGAGTTAGAATAGAAGGGACTGAGAAAATGACTTGTAAAAGAAATCAAATATTTACATATAGGAGCCTAAGGATACGACTTTTATGAGCCTACTCAAAAAGTTTTCCTTTTGGTTTTTACTTTACAAAGTTATATAAGCTAACAAAACCAACAATAAATATTTACAAGTAAAGAGAAATCAAAAATACAATATGAGGACATACGAATGTAGAGAGGGGAGTTAGCAAACTAACAATGATATAGCAAGAAAATGATTTTTACTGCATTTTTGACATTTCTATTACATTTTCAAGAATTCATTATAAATAATCCCTAAAGCCTAGATCCTCTATTTCTTGTAGTGTCCTAGCTCCTCTTCCATCTTATTCTTCTTTAGCTCTACCACCTCAATCCATTTGGCAACTCAAGAGATATCTTCGATATGGAACTTCTAGAAAGCTCTAACCCAGTAATATATAGCAATAGGTAACTCAATGATAGCAGCAAACGCCTTAATAGGATTCATCGTTTAGATGCCTTTTCTATGAATGAAGTCAAGTTTATGGCTCCGAGCATGGCTAATGAACCAAACCATTAGTAAGGCCATATTAGTCTTCAAGTCTCCATTCTTTTCCTCTTACACATAACTAAGCGATTTGGGTTGCTCAGCTAGTAGCGTCAAGTGTAAGACTTTCCTTATAAAAATTAGGTCACTTGCTCTGTAATCCTGTGATGTATGTGAAATATCCCATTAGGAAATAAAACAATCCCAAATGTTGTCAAGATATAAGCTTTGACTATATGTTGCTGTCGAACTTCAAAGATAGAATAAAAGAGGTTCTTATTGTAGCTAAATTAGGTCACGAACCAAGTGAATAGATCGTCTACTCTAATGATTCTCCTATAGGGATTAGCCCATATTTTACGTATTTCAGATCCACAAAGGCCTAGGAGTTTATTGAAAATCTTTGTAGGCCCAACCGTGCTATTTGGAACATACCCTTTTTCAACAGACGAGATCCCTAATAGATAAGAGTGTTCCTCAACAATCAATCTCAAACAAAGTAGACCAAAGCCAAAGGCCAACATTCTTAGCCCCCAAAAGTGGACTAAAGCCCACACTATGGTAATGTTAATCTAAACTATGAGTAGTGAAAGGACAGGCCCAATCTTGTTTTGTATGACTTTCTATTGGTCTAGATTGAAAAACCAAAACCATCTTTCAAGTATTCCCTTAGACTCTAGAGGCTCATGGATGTGAATTTTCTTGAAAAGGACTGGTATGAGAGAGGAACTAACCATTTCCTACAAAAAAGATGAAAAGAAAATTACATCAAACTTATCCTATTTACATGGGAATTATATTAAGACTTTATAAAGAAAATATTTATAGGGAACATATTAGGAAACTTAACAGTTATTTTTTTTATTTTTTGGTCTTGCCACATCATGCTTATTTGCTAACTTCGCGAAATGGTTCATGAATGCAATTAGGATAGGTTCTAAAGGTCCTTAAACTCTATGAGCTTACACACTTCTGAAAAAACAGTTCATTGGTCATATTAAAGCTTAAGGGTGGTAGCTTGATTGACCTTAGAATGTGGTTACCCCACAACATCCAATGCTTACACAATGTTCCCCTCCTAGAGTCTAAGATGGCCTAGTTCTGATCATAACTACCACACATTCATAATGTAATAATTCCCCTTTCCCTCACACCCTAACCCCCCCCCCCCCACCCCCCCCCCCACC